>CAHIKZ030000335.1:1310000-1337500 GCA_903632075.3 Acanthosepion pharaonis | reverse complement strand
CCCAATAGTATAGTCTTTTTATGGATGGAGAAAATATCAGTGTCAACTTTGCTATCTTGTAGGTGTAATATTACCTATATGAAACCATTTTTTTAGATGAATGATTAAAAATGACTTTAATCCAATGAATCCTTTATGTCTAAAAAAAAAACACTTCTACATTAGAGTTTACAGACTGGCACCAGAAAATGACAGACTAAGAATCTTACCAAATAACAAAAATCACGAATACTTACCACAGCAACTAAACTACAAACGGTAGTACAGGAAGGGAAAACAATGATATGGCAAGGTAAAATAATGTTATATTCAAGATATTAACTAGGCACACTATCTTAAGCAAAATGTTTGGAATGTGTAGCCCATCGATACTAGGAACATCAGTAAGTATTAGCTGACAAAAGAATTATGATTCACTGAAAAAAGAACTAGCTGTTAACTTTCCCCACTAGCAAAAAAGAAAAGGTATGGAAGGAAATCCTCCATCAGTATTAGAAAGAACTATAACAGTTACTGGACTAACTATGTTTATCTTCTGAAACACTGTTTTAAGAGCGTGTTAAGAGAATGATTTTATAACTATCAACCAGCAGTAACACTGAATATTCGGTCAATAAATGCCGATAATTTCCTGTATTTTAACATTCTATTTATCATTCCAGTGAATTCAACAGAAACTGACTTAACTTTAATTTGACATTTGCTGATGATATAGACCTGTTTTTAGTATTAATTTATTATAGCATATATTCTTCTTTCAGATCTTAGTTTCTTCTTAGTCCACTGTTTAAACGTAACATGAAATAGAAAGACTATATTAAATCCATTGCTTGGTTCACTGTGTCGTGTAAGACAATTTTACTATCCAGAAACCATCTTACATATCTATAAGTCTACCAATCGTCCATGCTTAGAATATTGCTGCCACATATAGTCCGTTGCCCCTGCTATTTACCTTGAACTCCTTAGTAAAATCCCCAAAAGAATCAACAATATTACTGTTCTTGATTTGGTGGCTCCGCTCCAGTCAATTTTCCACCTCTTTGCTATAAATAATTTCATGGCAATTGTTCGAATGAGCACTTCGCTGTTGGGGCTAGTTTTTAAATTGTTGTTTTATTCCCCTCCCGCCACATACAATGAATTATACATATGGGGATTAGTTAGGACTTTCATGGAGACAATGAGGTATTATGGTGGTTGTAGTAAGAAAGGTAAGTAAGAATGAGTTGTTTTTGCATAAGGAGTATTGTTGTGCGTTTGGGTCAGTATTTGTGGCTAGCTAAGTTTAACGTTAAGACAGAACAAGACTGTCCTTTCCCTCCATTCCTCATTTTGGTCTTGTGCTACATCTTGTAAATAAATTACAACTAAATATCGCTCTTCATAATGGTACCTAGACTTTTTGAATTTAAGCTCAGTACTAGACTAGAGACGAGTTCTGATCAATTTACAGTTGAGTTGGCTAGATGTAACCGTAAGTTCTATGTTAACAGTTTCTTTTCTCGCATTTATCCTTTGTGAAACTCCTTTCTGGCTCAATGTTTTACAGTCAACTGCAAAAATGGGAATGCAATGTCAATCGCTATCTACTGCCCTCCTGATTTCTCTTTCCTCTTTCCGCTATTTATCAATGTTTCTGTTCCTAATTCTTACGCATCTTGCAATCCCTTATGTCGTAGTGACTTTATTATCTTGCATGGGGTGATAGCGATTAAAAAGGAAAACAAAAACGTATTCAGGAAGGGCAATAATCATAAAATGTTTTCTAAAAATGTGTAGCCTTCTTAAAAGGGAAATTGATTAGAAATGATCGATTCCTACCCCCCCCGCTTAACCCTGTTTATTGAGCATGAATGATCAAATGAATCGATCAATAACATTTGGAAATCCACTCATTAAAAAAATCACCATCACAAATAATTCAGATATTTTTATATTTTAAGTTTTTATAAAGCAATGGACTAAAAATCGATTTATGCCCGTTCGACATTTCCCCGACAACCTTGTAAGAATAATTTATCCGATCATCGTCATAATCGCATCATTATTAGATTTGATATCGATCAGAATTTAGAATTGACTGACTTCGATTTGTAGGCTGTAGAAGTAAAAAAATAACAATAGCAACAAAACTAACTTCGAATTTTCTTACCGTATTCCCCCCCCCCATGAAAGTAATTAAGTATATTTAACACAAGAGGACGGAGAAACATTAACCATTGATTTAAACGTTTCGTAAATTTTTTCAGGATATATCGCTGTACCGATTAACGACAACGTGAGATTGAATTCCTCATATTTAACATCATATTTCGTTTACCTCCAGATTCGCCAGCTGGCGTCGGCCAGTGTGTAAGCAGCCACGGAACTTGGATTCTCGTCTGTGTTAGTTGACAGACCGATCTTCTATACCACTGGGTGGCTATTTATATATTTATCACTATTTTTTTTTAGCTGTTTCTCTCACATTACATCCCAGGTGCGGCTAAACTGATCACAGGGTTCTTTGCACGAACACCTCAGTTCAACCCTAGACATGGTTTCTCAGAAATAAACAGCACGCAATGTCCCTTCTGGTATGATCTGTAGTAGTTCGTCCACTCGTTATTACTGGGATTTTAACGGAATAACTTCACGTACAACCTTATTTATTTTTATATCATAGATTGTTCTTCATGTCATATTAAGATGTTCCAGCAAGCTAGATACCATTTTTACACAAGTTCAGACCTTTACTGCTAGAACCCGTCAGGGCATGTGCACAGCCGTGAACTACCCTCATTTTCTTCCTATTCCATTGATAAGAAGTGATTTCTATTCAGACAACTTCTTTCCTGGAGGAGCCACTGGTTTTCCGAAGGAACCCTTCAATCCTAACCTCTTAAGTTTACGATGAATCCTTTTCTATTCTAAATATATTAGGTTGGTGCAAAAATAATGACGTAATAATGTCGTTTTTTGACGTTAAAAAATACGTTAAAAAACGACATTATTACGTCATTATTTTTGCACCAACCTAATACATGTAATATACAATTCGTACGTCAATAAAATAACCCCCTACCAGGAGTAGGTTCTGAGCCGACCATTTGGGGAACAAAAGCATAAAAATGGATTAAATCAACCTCATCTATTAAGCAATACTGACTGCTAAGAAAGAGAACACAAGGATATACTATGGAAAACTCTTTCGCTATCATCGAATACAAGTTTTCAAAGGGGGAACTTAAATCATTAAACGGAAAACATTTGAGATCTTTGCGCTTTATATTGAAAAGAAAAATTCCCGCCCTTCTAACAAATGCTCGATCGTTGAGTTACTCATTTCTTAGCAACGGTTGAGATGCATTTTGCTAATTGAGGATGAAATCGCAACGCTGGTTTGCGACTAGTTTCTTCCGGTGAAACAAAAGTGAAAGAAATATATAAATAGGAACAGATTAGAAGTATTTTTACATCGCCATTCGTAAAACTCTGCAGGCAATGCAAGGAACGTGTTTTTGACATTTGTAAGTGGATTTTGACAGCACCAATAAAAAAGAGTGAGAAGGGAAAATCGTAGGAATTGACAACATGACAAAGACGGAGAATCATTTCGAAGCAATGCGCAATATCCCTTCCTTGAAAAAGGCGGCATTTTGTCGCAAAACAATTTAGAGAAGAACAAAAAGTAATATCACCAATTGTCTTTATTGAGTGATGTGGATTCATAAAATATGTATTATTAAACGAATCATATAAAACAGCTTAGGCATAAAGAAACATCGTAATGCTCACACGATTCTTTTATTTGACGAGAACAAAGGCAGCTACAGGTTAGCAATTATGGCAAACAGGGCATAATAACACTGTCATGCCGTATCTATCTATCTATCTATCTATCTATCTATCTATCTATCTATCTATCTATCTATCTATCTATCTATCAGAGTAACTCTATCTATCTATCTATCTATCTATCTATCTATCTATCTATCTATCTATCTATCTTAATTGGCTTCTATCTGTCTATCACATCATGGTTATATGCATAACGTGTTACCCAAAAGATCAGAGATTTTGGAAATTTTGCTGCTACTATTTGTGATACACACCATACTTTGGTAAATTCGAAGGAGATGTTTATAATTATGCAGAATAATTAGTAATTATTTTTCATGAAGATACTCTGCGAACGTTCAAACAGCATTAGTCCAGGATGGCAACTACCAATGGTGGATGTAAAAAACAGTCAAGTACAGAAATTGAATTGAAATATCTGCAAAGTGTTTCAACCGAAAATGTGACAACGATATCCGAAGGCGCATTGGAATAGCGAAAGATGTCTCCTCAAAACAGAAAACAAGAAAAAACTGATGGGAACAAAAATAAGATGGCGCGATTATGATATAATATCAATTGTCTTCTCTGTCAGTGAATTCTGAAGATTTTCTTCACCGATGAAACGGTACCTTGAGGTAACCGAAATTTGGGTCTATAAATAAATGTTGAGAATACCATATGAGCAAATAGAAAGTTAGAAAGAAAAGCGGTAGAAAATGAACACTTGGATTAGGATTTGTGTTGTAATGTGGGGTCTGGCAAGACACAGCATTCAGTCGTAATAGTGGTATTCAATAATCAGGTACACAATTCATTGCAATGTATTATCTTCTTTCCTATACAATTACCCAGGATTACTTATCATGAATGGATTTGTCCATTCATGATAGTAAGGAGGTACCACAACAATTAGAAAGAGACGGTTAAAATTTCTGGAACATACAAATCAGGAAAGAAGGCATGGAGAATTCGATATTTGCAAGACATTTTGAAGGTAGGCGGGACTTAGGGAAACATCGAGTAAACAACCTACTCAACCTGTAAAGAGATGGCGGATCATGAGCATAGAATGATTGTAAAAAAAGAAAAAAAAGATGGCTTACAGCTACAAAGGAAGTTTCAGGGGCCATCATCTCCACGAAGGGAAACTGCACATAAAGAAAAATCTATCCATCTAACCCATTTTTCTTTCTATCTATCTATCTATCTATCTATCTATCTATCTATCTAACCCATTTTCTATCTATCTATCTATCTATCTATCTATCTATCTATCTATCTATCTATCAAATTTTTCTAATTATCTATCTATCTATCTATCTATCTATCTATCTATCTATCTATCTATCTATCTATGTAACCCATTTTTCTAATTATCTATGTATCTAACCAATTTTTCTAATTATCTATCTATCTATCTATCTATCTATCTATCTATCTATCTAACTATTTTTCTAATTATCTATCTATCTATCTATCTATCTATCTATCTATCTATCTATCTAACCAATTTTTCTAATTATCTATCTATCTAACCAATTTTTCTATCTATCTATCTATCTATCTATCTATCTATCTATCTATCTATCTATCTATCTAACCAATTTTTCATTTAGTATTAATTTAATGATCAGTGGCCATTTTCCTACTATTTGTATCGTAGAACCCCGTAGAATATTTCATGTACTGAGGGTCAATGCTTAAGAAGTAGAACACGTTGGACGCCAGAAAAATAAGTTTAAATTTAAAATCTTGCCTTCATACAACTTCAGGATTTCCCTACGGTGAATAATTAAAGGGTGTTCTAATAACTTGGGCCGATTTTAAATGTGAATTAAGTTTAAGCGTCTAATATTTTTTTTCTTTTTCTTTCGGATTCAACAACTTAAGTCTTTGGCAATTTCAACCATAGGAAGATTAACAATCAAACAACGTGTTAAAGTTATCGAAGCCTATTACGAAAATGGGCGTTCAAACAGAACTGCATTTCGCGCACTTTTTGGTTAACATAATCGACCAACTGAGAGTGAATTTGGAAACGATGTAACGCTGTTGTGGAGAGGTTCAGTTCCTGCGCGCGATGACTAATAGCGGTGCCGGTATTTTCAGCCACATTCTCCTGCACTGCGGCAATGTTTGCAGCTGAACGGCGTAAACGAGTACGCAATGGTGTTTTCCCATCTGCCACCGACCCAGTTTGCTAGAATTTACGAGCAATTTTTCCATTTGCACTCTTGAAACTTTAACACGTTGTTTGATTGTTATTAATTCTTCCAAGGTTGAAATTGCCAACGACTTAAGTTGTTAAATCTGAAAGAAAAAGAAAAACTCATTAGACGCTGAAACTTAAATTAAATTATTAGAACACCCTCTCATTATTCACCGTATAACCAACGCCCACATCTATATCTCTCCTCATCCGACATACACCGGGACATCAAGTAAACCTCCTAGACCTCTTCCTCACATCCTGCGCTGAAAGAAGGCTCCGCTGAAGTGTTACCTCCCTTGGGCACTTCAACTCATTCATCGGAGAGTGTTAAAGTTGATCCCAAATCTTAGTCCTCACCCAATGCGATGTTTCATAGAATGTATTTTCAGTATATCAATGATGATTGGGACATGACAGAAGCTGCTCTCTAAACATTCTTCAAATATAGAGCCTTCAAAACTGCTGCCTTCATCTATAAATGGACTCTTTCTAGCATGGAAAGATGTATACACTAGAAAGAAAACTCCAACGAAAACCGAATAGTCAGCCATATCTCACTTCAGAATGTGCTGAAACCACATCTCACAGTAACCGCTACTTCATCTCTCACAGGGATGCTACATTCAGAACAAAAAAATTTCAAAATAATTCTAGTAAATGTAAAATGCAGCTATGTACAAGCAGCGCAAGCCAAGGTCGAAAGCTAATGACTCGAATCCCGTGAGTTCTTGAAAATTTATAATCAAATTATCAATGGAAGCGAAGCGTCACTATTATCATAAATGGCTCTGAGGTTATCTCATACTCGGCAGATAAGGAAAAGCCCTCCAAAACGATTTTGCCTCTAGCTCCACGTTAGATGATAAGGGAGATCATCTCCCCGACTACTCTCTCTCACGGTGCACAAACTTTCTAACACAGTTCGTGAATTCTCAAGACTTGCCAAATGCCTTAACCGTAATTAAACTACCAGTTCAGATAAAATCCCAGTGGTTGTCCTTAGCACGAATCATAACTGATAACTGAGGGATACTTCCCAAGTCTATTGGAGGTGTCAAATGTATGCCCTGTTTTCCGGATTGGGGGTGAGTGCTCATTCCCGTTTCATTATCATCCAATCAGCACTTTTCGTTTCATCGTCAAATTAGAGGCTATAAACAACAAGAAGTTTGTTGATCATCTCAGTAGGGGCTAACCGCCAAACAATACGGCTCGGTTCGCTGCTGATAATCTATCATTACTTAAGGAATCAATGAACAGCGAGACAATTCTGAGGGAACTGGAGATCCTAGCAGGATTCATCATTGGCTGTCACAACCTTACCAACATAACACGGTACGCATTACAGACATGGAAAAGAAACTACAAAACCTCCTACAGAAGGTAGCGAGGGAGAGCGAGAAGAAAGGACTAACTATAAACTACAAGACGATACAATGTATGGTCTTCAGTAAAAGGATGAACCCAAAATGCAATTTGCAAGTCGGGGACACTAAAATCCAACATGTGCGGAAATTTAAGTATCTGGGAAGTGTTTTGACGGAGGACGTTAGGTGCGACGCTGAGATCGGAAGACGGATTGAAATAGCCAAGGGAGCAATTCCAGAAGCCGGGCAGAATACTGTGAAACAGGAGGATTTTTATAGTGACAAAAATAGAGTGCTGAGCTGCTACGTGACATATGTCCTCCTATACGGCAACGAATATTGGACGGTATCCACAAGGATGAAGAAAAGACTCGAGGCGGCCGAGATGTGGTTCCCCAGAAGGATGCTGAGGACATCATTGACCGAGCATGTGAGCAACGATGAGGTTTTGGAGAGGATGCAAACAAGGAGGAAGCTTATGCTTAACATAAAGAAGAGGTAAATGAAATTTCACGTGATGAGAAAGGAGGGACTGGAGAATCTGATACTCACGGGACGAATAAGAGGGGAAAAGACATAGGGGAAAGCAGCGCAAGACATACGTGGTGGGCTGGGTTAGGTGGATGGCGGAGCATGGTCTGGGGAATTGACAGAAATACAAAACCTGTTGAGAGCCACAAGAGATAGGAGGAAGTGGGGGGCCGTGATCGCCTACGTCCTGAAAGGACACGGCACGTAAAAATAAAAAATAAAAAAATAAATACATCACGAGAAAGATTGCATTAAATATATCGACAACTTTTGACACGGTGTGGCATATCATGTTGCTTCACAAACTAGCCAGCTTTGTAAATCATTGGAAGAATCTTCTTAGTTATCAAATCCTTCCTTAAATGGTAATGGCCAGTTCTCAGATCGCTGTGATATCAATGTAGACATCTCCAAGTCTCGCCCCTCGGTCCAACATCCTTTCTTACATTTTTCAGTCTGTTCATTCTCAAGATTAAATCTGTGATCCGAACCCCGCTAGGACATAGTTGTGTTGAAAATTCTGCTCGTATATACAATCGATTGCTAAAGATACTAAAAATGTCAATTCTTAGTACCGATCTACTGCAATGCTCTATTGTTTTACTAATCAACTCAGACATTGTTGGGCTGGAACTATCTAATCCTCTCGGTCCAGCCTTGACAGTGTTAGTAGCGTCTACAAGTTCTTGTGGGAGTTGAATTATTTTACATTATACAAAACCCTTTCGCACAGATAAAACACGGCAAGCCTATCGCCACTCGATCTCTATTTTTATGCTGAATGTTTTGAGAAGCAATATTCGTTAGTTTACCAGTTCAGACCTTCAAAGTTAAGACCCGCCATGCCACGCATGCTGGGACGAACCCCCACTATTCCTTTCAAATTCAATCTGCCCTGCTATTTGACGCAAAGTTGTTCCCATCAAATTCATTGATCCTTCTTCGATTGTTCCCGTTTTGGATTTTGTTTTCATCACTTTTTACGAAGTCGATGTGCGACTGCTTTGCCAATGTACTGAACACGAATGTGTGATGATGATTTCACTTGTCACTTGAAAATCTCTTCACATTCAATCTGCGTTTTTTCTGGATTCGGACGGCTTCTTTCCAAGAATCTCTACTTTGTGGAACAGTGTAGTGAGAGGATTCGTCTTCGATCGCTAAAACCTTAGATTCTACAATCCTAGGGCCAATCGTTTTTATTCCTACATAATCTACACTTCTTATCTTCTCTTTTGTTCACACAACAATAACCTCATTCAGTAGCTTTCTACCTTGTGTGGTCCTTGGAGCTTGTAATGAGTAAAAAATTAGCAACTGTAGAAATTTATATAATTTCTAATTAACAAATAGAAAAGGATTATAATAATCTTAATATTTATTTCAATTAATGAACATATTACCAACTTTAGATTTAATAAAATACCAACAGAGCGAGTATAGAAAAAAGACTTAGCCGGATCATCATGAAAGAAATTGTCAACTGAGAGAATCAATCTTTCAAATTAATATTCTTTATTATTTTATTTTGAGCGGAATTGATGTGAGGAAAATTCTGCTTGTAAAGTTGCCAAGTGTGGAAATTTATATATTTTTTCATCCACAAATAGGCAAACAGTGACAATGCATCTGAAGAATGAACTACAGACTCTAGAATTGTTAAAATATTACCTGAAGGAGTGTCGATGAAAAGGACTGGATGTATCATCGTGTAAGATTCATTGATTGAATCGTGTTCTGCGGCTGATCAACACTTTGTAGGTTATTTAAAGCCAGAAATTATTTTAGACTGTAAGAATCGTCTTTTTTGTATAATATTGATTTAATAATTAGCTGGAGTTGAAAATGTGAATTCATACCTTTCCCAAGGGTATTGCGCATGCGTGTATATAACGAATCCAACTGAAATTGGAACTCGGTTCTCCAATTAACAATTCCGAGTCATCATTCATTACACCTCCCGTACATCCAAATTTACAGCATTTGGTATTCCCAAGCGGTTACCCATCTAAGTACTAACCCGGTTCGATTTTGCTAAGTCTTCTGTGATCGTACGTAAATCGGTGTTTCACATTGTGGAAGAGATGAAAATTAAGAGACTTATTCTTTCAGTTGATTTTTTTCAGATATATTTTTAAGGCAGAAATTAAGTAGAGAATCAGGCAAAATTTAGTGCAATGCGAATAGAATGGTTTCGTCTACATTTATCAAAGAATGGACGTCCTGCTTGCCTCGAAACTCAGCGCAATTTTTTTTTATGGTGGAATATACATCATTAACCCATCGGCCCGGAAAGCGTACTGAAGTATTGTTCATTTAACTGATAGAAGCAGACAGATTTTCATTTTTTTCTTTTTTCTGTTCGTTTAATTTCCTTTATCCATTATTTATTTACTTTGTTAAAAGTGGCTGCAACGTTATAAAAGCAATTCATAAAGAGGTAATTGAGACGAAAATTTATTTTGAGCTTGTCTGCGATGTTAACTGGTTCGGCACCGGCTTTCATACCGCCTTCGATTTCCGAAAATAAAGGCACATTAATCTTTTTAAACCGAAGCGACCCCTCCCCCAACCTTCGATCTGATTTCTCCTTCCTGAAAAAAAAAAAGAAGGAAGTTTTACTTCTTGCATTGTTTGCTTTTTCTTTAAATACTTACAATCACAAAGCAAAGTTTTGAAGCATACAGTAGAAAAATAAAATAAACGCATATAAGTAACAAATGTTAGGGAAATAGGACGAAAAAAAATTTCAAATCACGGATACTTTTAATATTATTATTCTAATATTTAAAAAAATATTCAGGGGAATGTTTTGTTTTTTAGGGAAGTGTTTTAGCAGAGGATGGAACCTTACAGGGGAGCACAATCTATTTATTAAGACTCTCGATTGTGCTGCTAAAAAATAGTGTCTACTTAAACATGGGTATACACAAAGTAAGGTTTAAAGAACCAGAGGATACATACAAACACAAAACACACACACACACACACACACACACACACACACACACACACACACATATATATATTCAAATAATAGGAAAGTACAGTCAGATTTATAATCCAGTGTTCTTTAATAATTGTTTTATCTATAAAAAAATAAAAAAATAAAACAGTGCTCGATACAATGTAGAGCATAATATTATAATTATGTTTTAAAAAATATGTTTCCATTGCGACACAGAAATTACTATGTTTCGAAACCGAAGCATAAATCTCGAAATTTAACTTCAAATTTTAAACTTGAAATTTGGAGATCGGTTCCATTCTCAAGCGATGCTAAGAATAACTTACGAAAAAATTGGATTTACTCTTTTTTAAGTTAAGTTGGTGATGTTAAGAAAATTTCCATTTTTTATTAAGGGGGTGTTGGCTTTTGCTCGATTGTAGAAAGCAAGTGTATCTTTGTGTGACAAATACAAAGTCGGTTAAGGTTGGGTGAGGTTTATAATTTCTGTCTACCTACACTGACTTTCTTTCAAGCTGTCAAGTTATTATTGACTGGTTTATTTATTTTATTTCATATTAAACCTAAATAAGATAAAAAAAAAAAAAACCTTAATAAGATAAAATACATATTTTTTTTAAAAATAATTATAATTGGTTGACTCTCCCATCGTATTCGACGTCTGACGGTCAAGCAGCTCCGTGTCTATGAACCAACAGCCAGACACTAGAACATATGATTTGATTATAGTGGTGAAGGCATGGTGCAGAACTAACTACACTTTTTGAAGGACCGAATACAAGGACATGTTTTGAATTCAAAGTTGTCCTTCTCCTAGACTAGTTGCCAGTCTCTTCCCGAAAATACACACACATATATATATATTTTGGGACTCTGAACGTTACCCATCATGACACTATATTATTGAATAATTATATAACTTGCAAAAGATATCAATTTATGCAGCCGGTGAGTGTATATATATATATATATATATATATATATATATATATATATATATATATATATATATATTATCAGTGGTTGTAGAAGTTGTGTGTGTGTGTTTTGTGTGTGCATTTGCGCTGAAGAAATGCCTTAGAAAGAAGCCCTCATCGATTGTACACGAAGGCCGCTATTGAGTACTATCATGTATACATGTGTATTATTAGAATCACATTCAGTGAATGACCGATTCTTTAATAAATGTTACACGCTAACCTATCCCCCTCTTATATATATATATATATATATGTATGTATGTATATATACAGAGAGGGAGAGAGAGAGAGAGAGAGAGAGAGAGAGAGAGGGAGAGATGTGTGTGTGTGTGTGTACGTTTGTATTTGTGTTTCTATGGTTTCCAAATACAGTAAAAAATGACATGTTTCTATCCTAGAAAATAAATACCAAATTATACGCTTTCCTTATTCTTTTGCTCGACTTATGATAAAATTGTTTTTGCTCAAGATTCTTCCAATTCTGGCTGACAATGAGGATAAGTATGGTGAATAAAGAATAACAGACCCTAATATTCTTGGCAAAACAGGTAAAGACATTTATCATCCTGGAAGACATAATTTCCCTTCGGACCAAAAATAATTTCAACGAATAATCAAAAATACAAGTAATGAAAAAAGAGAAATAAACAAATCGGTCAACTTAGTGAATTCCATTGGAATTATCCAGATCTGGAGTTCTGGGAAAATACGTGATATGCTCGCACTCTGATTTTCGACCTTGGCGGATTCCGATAATCCAGAAAAATCCCGAGGCCTCTTATTGATGTGGAGAGATTCTCAAGTGACAAGTGAAATCATCATCACACATTCGTGTTCAGTTCATTTTCAAAGCAGTCGCACATCGACTTCGTAAAAAGTGAAGGTGAAAAAAAATCCAAACTGGAACAGTCGAAGAGGGTTCATTGAATTTGATGTGAGCAACGTTGTGTCAAATAATGATTACTGCAAATAGCAGTACGGATATTGACACAATGTCTTCGTTTTCACTTCAACAGGTTTAACAGTCCCCAAATCATTCTTATCACTTTTGAGATGGCAGGTCTCATACCTACCTACCTACCTACCTACCTACCTACATATCTATCTATCTATCTATCTATCTATCTATCTATCTATCGTATTCTCTTTCTCTGTGATATCTATCCTATTTTTCTTTTCTTCATAATGAGCCATCTATCTAGCTATGGATATATCTGTTTCTCATTGAATTCATATCTATCTATCTATCTATCTATCTATCTATCTATCTACCAGCTAAATGCACACGCACGCAAGCGTTCCCCCTGAATACACTAAAAGTAATGAACACAATCTTCCGGCTGATGAGTGTGTTCAAGCAGGAAAACAGACTGTCGCCGCTCAGTGCTGACATTTGTGTCCACTTTCATTTTTACATACGCTCTATCCCTGATATTGAAACTTTTTACTCATAAATATAACATACCTTAAAATCTACTTTCATCATATATATATATATATATATATATATATATATATATATATATATATATAGTTGTACATTTAGGCAGCAATCCTTTCCGACTAAAAATAATGAAAGCTTTAATAATAAAAAAAGAAAACGCCAACTCTTAACAATATTAACTACGGACAAGCCACAATGTGCTAACCGTATTCGGAAATTAAAAACATCACTAAGATATATACATAACGAACACACTCAATTAAGCTGAAAAATCGAATCATCCTTGATAATGGCTAAAGGTATAGCCGAAAGCGCTCGGAAATATAAAACATTTGGACAGTTCTTATACACCCTTTGTCCAGAAAAGAAAGCTCTTGTCAGGACACAAGAAAAATTAAATAAAAAGCTTAACCATAGTACCTTGTCTGTCGTTTTTAATAAAACATGCATATATATATATATATATATATATATATATATATATATATATATATATATATATATATATATATATATATATATATATATATATATATATATATATATATATATATATATATTCATATATATATATTCATATATATAGTTAGTTAGTTAAAGGAGACAGCCAGACAAACCTACCAAGGTTTCACCTAAGCGGATCGTCAGGGAAGGCCGGTTAACAAGGTAAAAAAAGAGAACGGAATATATAGTCAAAAAACAAAGATATTCATATATATATATATATATATATATATATATATATATATTCACTTATATATGTTGCACATTAATAAACACACGCACATATATATATATATATTTATATATATATAGATACATATATAGATATGTGTATTATAAATATAAAAATATTTCAAATATGGTATAATAATTCAAATTTTCTTAAAAATATTTAAAATATATTTTTTTTAATTTTTCTTCTTTCGAACACAAGAATTTGACCGATATAAATTATAACTAATTCAAATATTATAGACAACAATAATACAAAGTATATGGAAACCTTGTGGGTGGGCGCGTCCATAGCTTTGCACAAGGGCTTGAGCGTGCTGGCCTTGGTCGCATTGTTGATCACGCTAGGTAACATGCTCATTCCCAGAACCTGTGAGTAAGGTTTTCTCAGCATAATTACAATATAAACCACAGTGCAGGCGTCTGCAATAAGGACTGGCTAGCCGCCCTAATAATGGGTGTCCTAGAATACGAAGGGCCAGCTATTATATATACATATATCAGTGTGTATAATAAATGTAAAACAATATTACTCACATATACTCAGATATTATGCCTTTCTGCGACTTAAAAGTGCATGTGGATACCTAGAGAGTTTTTCGGCTATCAATTGTCACTCAGTACAAGGGCCATATTACTCAATTCCATAGAATATAGAATTGAGTATATCGTCTTTTGTACCGACTGAAGAGTGACGGTTCAAACAAAGTTTGAATTCCGGTTGGCTTAATTGTATTAATTCCAATGCAAATCCCTTTGCAGAAGTCTAGAATGCATTTCTTCCTACAGTTATGACTTGTACCGAACCCCCCAAAAAAACATGGCAATTTTCAAAAAAAAAGTTGTTTATGTAAATTCACTCACAAAAAAAAAAAAAATCTTCTTAAAATCAGGAATATGTTTCGGTTTTATTAACCCGCAAAATGTTGATAAGCCGTAAAAAAATCAAATAAATCCCTCAATATACACAATATATAACGGAAAGGAAACAGTTCTTTTTCGTGAGTATTTGTTTCATGCACAAAAAAATCCTCAATTGTTTCACAGAAGTGAAAAAAAAAAAGCCTTACTTTCTTCGGTTGGGGATCGTCGAAAAGCCGTCTAGGGTTCGTTTTCCGTGTGAAACGTATCTTCATGATAACGAACGCTGCCTCTTCTATCAACCAGCTTCAAATATCTTTAATATCACTTTTGCAACATTTGTACCATTACAAGTTTATTTTTAAATATTTATACAAGAATAGTAGTCTAGTATACTGAACAGCAAACTTAATAGAAAAATATTACTTCACTATGGATAAAGTAGAATAAAGTATTTAAAAAATATAATAAACTTATTTATGCATCTGATTTATTTTGAATCTCCAATCAAAGTAATTATTAAAATTCGATAAAAGTATCTATCTATCTATCTATCTATCTATCTATCTATCTATCAGGGTGATATGTAAAGACATTGTTACTTTATGACAATTATATCTATGTATCTATCGATGTTAAAATTTTTTAGCAGTTTAGTCATCAATTCGTATATACATAGATAGAGCTCTCTCTCTCCCACTATTTCTCCCTCTACATTCACACACGCACGCACGCACGCGCACACACGCACATACATATATGTTGGTTTGGAGATTTATATATATAGACGCTTCATCTTTGATACTGAGCACTCTTTACTCATAAATTTAATAAAATAATTTCAAATATACATACATATATATATATATATATATATATATATATATAGGGTGAGAGAGAGAGAGAGAGAGACTCAAATATTACTGGCTGACCTAAAATCATCGAGAGATTTACGTTCTTATTGCAAAACCTTTCTTTTTGATCACACTTATACAATATCTTTCTGAAATAAAGTCGGTTGGAAATTTTCATGAGTACATGTTTCGAAAATATAAAAACTTGCAAAAATATAAGCAAGAGGCCTAAGAAGTAAAAAAGCATTTTTCAAGTAAATATGGAACAATCCTTTCTTTGTAATCCTCTTTGTGCACACACACACACACACACACACACACACACACACACACACACACACACACACACACACACACACACATTCACACACACACATATATATGCGTGTGTGTGTGTATATACATATATATATATATAAATATGTACATATATATATACATATATATATATCCATATATATATATATATATACATATGTATATGTATACATATATCTAAATACATACACACACATACCCCCCATATATATATATATATATATATATATATGGGGAAAGTATATTTTTCGTTTCGTGCCTGAGTGCTTTTTGTGGTGCATGTGTTTACACGCCATTATGCTTGCGTAATCAGCTATAATCAAATTGTTTTTTAAAGAAGAAAGAACTGAAATTTAAAGTTTTAATGAACTACTGATATATATAAAGTCTGTTGGTTCTATAACTTCGTCGCGAGGTAATTTTAAAGAATTTTACGTATTCAAAGTTTTCAAGCTAATTCAACTAACAACGACTGAAATTCTTTGCCAACATTTCAGATTGCAAAAGGGAAAAATACTTTTAGACGTGTTCTTTTTAATTAATATAATAGTCGTAGTTTTCAGTGCTAATACTTAATGTTTATCCTTTTCGACGTTTTAAGATTCGAGTAAATGTTGAACGTTTTTGGCACTTTGAACCGGTTTTACTGCTAATTTAATATTTCTTCTGGCTTATGGTCATAGTATATTGAAACGCCAATTCTCGTACGATCAACGAAGTTAAGCAACATTGAGACTGGTCAACCGTTTGAGAATTTCAGGTGTTGTAAGCTTGGATGTGCCAATAGTGTAACGGCCTGGAATGAGAATTCGGAGAGCTGAGTTTGAATTCCGACCCGGTTGTTACAATCTCTTACGCGTAAATATCCTTGGGGAAATTATGAACCCACATCTTCTCCCCCATTCAGGTTTGTTTTAAATAGTAGGATTTCTATCTTAAAAATCATTATTATATAAAAAAAAATATATTAATACAATATTCACTTACCAAAAAACAAAAGAAATATTCTTACAATCCCAAAATATGTTTTGGATTTGAGTAACTTACAAAACATTTCGGCTCTGATTCTATTTCTGATCGAAACCTAACCACTATTGATATAAAACCAAACTTGGAATTGCCGTCTTGTACTCTAGTACTTGTAGACGGAATCCTATTTGTTAAGGCTTAAGAATAGTCATATATACCTATCATATTTTTTAATTTTACACGAGCAAGTGCGTTACTCCTCTTTATGTGGGGTTTACATATAGGCCTCTGGAAATGAGGAAATAGGTTTATAAAAGTTTTTTTTTGTTTAGGGCTATTGTTTTAGATCATTTGTAGTCAAGACCATGAGATTGTTTTTTTTTTATTTCTTCTTCTTCTTCTTCTTCTTCTTCTTATTATTATTATTATTATTATTATTATTATTATTATTATTATCGTGTCCATTTAGAACATTGACGATCATGACACTCCAAAATATTCTGCCCTTTGTAGCTCTTACTGAATTTCGATATTTTGTTAGCTCCCCCAAACCTTGTTCTGTCATCCATTTACACGAGCTTTTTAGGTAGGTTATGCACTGTTTACCTTCAGTATGTTCTGGGAGTGTCAAAATTTCCTAGTTGCCTTTCCTCACTCTGTGCCATAGATAATTCAACACTCTTCCTGATGTTAAGTATGTGCTTTAGTTTCGATTTTCTCGAAAGCTTCGTCGTTGCTCACATGTTCAGTCCATGGTATTCTCAGCAGACTTTTGTAGAACCACATTTCTCTTTATTCTTGTCTATTTTTCATCTGTGAGAAGATTGCCCAGCATATACTGTCATATAAGGAGGGCCGATATTGCGTAAAAGTTTAGTATTCTTTTCTTTGTTTCTTACGAAATTATCCTGTTTCTTAATACTTTGCTTATCTCCACGAAAACATATTTCCTCATCCCAATGCGCGTTCAGTTTACCGTGTCGCAATTTCGGTTCTTTGTTTACACACTTCCCTGATATTTAAATTGTTGTACTTGTATGATTTCAATTTATAATTTTCATGTTCGGCTGTTCCTTTTGATAACTACCATATATTCTGTCATGCAATTTAGATTATGTCTTTTTTCGCCTCCCTTCGATAACTTCTCTAGGGGTTCTTGTAGCTTCCTTTCTCTGTCCTCAGTTGCTACTGTGTCATCTGCATATCTTGTTACGACTGTGGCTGACAATTTATGAATCCTCGTAGGACTTCTAATTCCTCATTATTTAGTTTGATAACATCTCTTTCGATTTTTGTGCATTTACTGAATTCCTTTTCTATCAGTATACAGGCGGATTCCTCCCAGTATAGGTTCTTGATTATTCTAATATCAGTCCCAAATATTTCAAAGTTACCCCAGTCATATATGACTGACAACTCAGATGTTTTCCTACAGTAGGTTGCCATTTCTTTCTGCAGTAGGCCAGTTGCCATCCAGGGCTATAGAACCCGGTCTGTCCTGCTATTTACCCATAGTTGGGAAGGGATGAGAAGAAAAGAATTTATGCCTTTCCCTTTAAATCATCTGAGGCTGCCACGTAAGGGAATGTAATGGGTCTGACTGGAATTCGAACTAGCAGCTCCAAATGTTCTTTATGGCGTACTTTATCAAGCGCTGTTGCATCATTTATAAAGCATAAATATAGATCCTTATGCGTTTATATTACTATTTCTGGTATATTTCTGAGAATAAATATTACATTCGTTGTTCCAGTGTCTTTAACGAACCTACACTATTCTTGTACTATATCCGGTCTAATTCTGTTTCGTGCTCTATTCATCAGAATTCAGTTGACACATTTTGTTATATGGCTCATTAGACTGATTGTCCAATGGAGTTCGCATTCGTTTCCACCTGGCTTCTTAAGGCAATCCTATGAAAATGGATCTAATTACGTCTTACGGTATATCATCACTGTTGCATATTTCATTTAGGTGATTATAGTTATTTTCTTTTCTAATGAAAAGTTACACTGTTTTGACGTGTTCATTTATTATACCTGGAATATTGTTAACGGTGGAGTAATGGATAGCGACTGGGATTGAGGAATCGGAAAGCCGAGTTCGAATTCCAGTAAAATCTATTACATTCACATACGTGCTACTACCCTTGGGAATGGTATGAAACCTCTTTTTCTCCTCCCAGCTATGGGTAAATAGCAGGACAGACCGGGTTCTATAGCCTTGGATGGCAACTGGTCTATTGTCATGTATCGAAAGATACATAATCGTCTAAACGTTTTTCAAGCATGGCACTTAAGTGACTGAATATTGTTAATGCCGAAATCATCTGAGGCTGCCAATCTGATCCTCCTGGTTTGGTCTGTTCAATTTCTTCAGTGCTGATTTCGCTTCAGATAGTAACATTTCCTGTCCTTCCATTGCAAAGACTCAGGGTTATAGATTTCTCAAGAATATTACTGGAGGTCTCACTTTTCCCAAATGATATTGTGAAGTGTCATGCCAGATGGCTGGAGGGAATTACGTACAAATCTTTTTTTTTTTTTTTTTTTTAAAATAATTATAGGATGGACATCCCACTATTTATTAACGTAAATACAGTGTCTATGTATTTTCTTAAATTAACACTAGCAATTATTTTTCTTTAAATCAGAATATAACTACTTCATTTAAAATAATTTATTTGGTTTCATGTTGCTTTTTAAAAAGGTATTTTACGCTTAAATTGTTTTTTTTCAGTAAAGTGAAAAAATAAAAATTTTCATGGAAAAATATTTTTAATTAAAAAAAAATCAATCAATCTATCTATCTATCTATCTATCTATCTATCTATCTATATATATATATATATATATATATATATATATATGTGTGTGTGTATATGTAAAATTCTAAACCATCCTACAATAGTAAAAATTATATATAATATAAAATAAAATATAACTATTTTTGAAACATAAATATTTTTCATAATTTAAATTTAGTAAAATTTTTATTAATATTGAAAATAATTCAACAAACAGAATATTTTTGAAAGCATAAATAAATTTTTGAAAGTTAAATAGTTTAATAAGATTTTTATGAGCCCCACCCAAACACGTTTGTGTATATTTAGAATAATTTGTTTGTTTTTGCATTCATTTTTAAAATTCAATATCTAAACTTTTTAAAAATATTTATTTAAATAAAATGGTAAAAGTGAGTTCTATCTTGCTAAAAACACCAATTTTAAACCGTAGCCGATCGAATATTTTATTTATTTAATACTTCATGATTTTGCTAACACAAATTTCAAATTATTATTGCATTTTATTTAGTGTTTTTAATCGTAAAACAATGTTTAACGAATTCGAACAACTCGATGAATTTGTAATTCAATGCAATGTCGCCTGTCTGTTGGCAGACGAATTTGATCGCAATTGTTCTTCAAATAATAATATTCGTCTTCGTTTAATATTTTGTCAGTAATAATACTAAACTTTAATAAATTAACTTGGAGTAATAGATAGCTTGAGGAATCGAAGAGCTGAGTTCGAATTCCAGTCGAATCCATTACATTCACTTACGTGCTAATACCCTTGGGAAATGTATGAATTCTCTTCTTCTCCCCCCCATCTATGGGTAAATAGCAGAACAGACCAGGTTCTATAGCCTTGGTCTACCGCAGAAAGTAATGGAACCTACTCGTTAATCATGTGTCGAAAAGACATCATCGCCTAAGCCTGTATCACATAACTGACTGAGTAGTATTCATTTGCGTTTTTTAAATGTACTTACAATTATTGTTTCGCATATTTGAATAAATAAATATTAAACATTTTTTCAAATAATTGTATTTAATATTCTTCTTTAAATTTACTTTGTTGTTTTAATATTCATTTTTTAATATTACACTTTACGCCACCCTGGTTAGGAATCTCAGAAATTAACATGAATTGGAGTCGTGCGTATTATAGTTTCGGTGTGGGCGGACGCTCTTCCACCGGCCGCGCCTGGACTAATTAAAGATTTTTTTTATTTTCGAAATTTGTTTTTGTAAATTAAAAAAGAAGAATAGATATTAAGTTTCGTTTTTAAAATCTGCAATATTGAATGAATAATGAAAAGTTAAAAGAGTAACACCCCAAAATGTGGAAATAAATTCAAGAGAATAAAAATGTTAAAAATATATATAGCGTTTCGAAAAAAAAGAAGCAAAAACGAACGGAATAAGAATTATACCCGTTTGTTTTTACTTTTTAATTCTGATAATTTTGAAACGCTCTATATTGATACATGACTAAAAATGCTTTCCGATGCAATTACTACGTATTTTTAATTAAAAAAAAATAACTTCACAAATACAAATCATACGATGATATTTTTTGGCGAAAATGTGGGTTGAGTGATACTGAGTCTGTATATATAGTTATTTTGTCAAAATTATTGTAGTTTTTAGTTTTAGCCGGACACACATACATATATACAGTAAACTTTCCTATATATATGTATAGTTTTATTTCTTTCATTTATTTATTATTTTTGTCAACTTTGCTTCTCAAGTTTAATTTGAAATAAAGTTTATTAAATTTATTTTACGTATTAATAATTGTCTATTCTTCTGAGTCATGAAATGTTCGTAGGTAGAGTCGTAGGAACTTGTCTTCGTGGTTTCCTTTGTAAATCAGCTCTAGTTAGGAGTTTATTTTGTGAAGTGGAACGGATTATCGTTTTTTTTTGTTTGTTTTTACATCTCGTTACATGAACATCTCAAAACAGTGTAACTTTTCATTAGAAAAGAAAATAACTATAATCCCCTAAAAGAAAACGATAACCCGTTCTACTTCATAAACTCAGATTTGCTAGCGTTGTTCGCTGAAATGTTGAGTTGGATAAGTGGGCTGAGCGGAGAAATTTTCACCTCGCCTTGTATATTATCCTTCAGTTAAAAATTGGGAATTGCATTTTTTTGATTCAGTGAGTAATTTGAGTCACATAAAAGAGATGTTCATTCGTCAGAAATCTCTTCAGAGGAGACACGATAAAAATAGTCGGAGCACAAGTTTGTATTTTACTTCACAGCTCGATTTAAACAAAACGAATTAGAATTCATCGCGTCGGAACGAATGGAATCATTATAGCCAAAATTATCCTCTAATTCTTTGAAGCATATGAGAGAAAAAGTATTGCTCGTACGGATAATAATAAGACGCTTGAAGCATCTCAGATATTATTAGCTATAAAAAACAGCTATAATTTTAAATCTGATTTAAAACTGAATTTCATTTGTACGTATGTTTGCCTATAACCAAGGAGTTAGAGCGTTAGTGTTCCGACCATGGGACCATGGTTGATTTGTCAGGAAGACGATATTTTGGTAATATCGGACTGAGGAACAGATCTCAACGTGCAACCGAAAACCATACCACGGTTTAGTTTCGAGGGGTCAATGTATAGTTATTTTAAGGGGTGTGACGGACGGACTAAAGGAGGTCATATTTTATAAGTTGATTAAACGGCAGTCATTCACTGAAAATCACTAGATATCATTAGTTGGTGATACGGACATCATCCATTCATTATTCCCCTTTAAATGTCCAACTGGCAACACATGGGCTTACTTTTTACTATGATTCATAAGGTTACTTTATTTTATGGAATATTTAAAGACAAATAAAACTGGATAAAATATCGAAAGACAGGAGTATCTCTCTAAGTTGTATTATTTAAAGTAGAGAATATTCCCAACATTTTACAAACTATTTAATGATTAAAAAAATACTTATTTAATAAAATACAATATAGTTTTTTTTTCCATATTTTTCTTTAAATGTTTATATACAAGAAGCAAGTTTCTAGTTGGCCTTGTGTTTGTGAGAACTATAAACAAATCACAAGGTAAAACACTTCCAAGTGTTGGAATTAGGCTACAGAAAGAAATATTTGCGCATAACCAGTTGTATCTTGCATGCTAAAGAGTAAGAAATCCTAAAAAAAATACTCTTCATTGTTAAAAAGGAAAAATAGAATTTTTTTAAAAATATTGTTTATCATGAAGATTAAATTTTTGTTTAAGCATTTCACCACAAGTAAGGCGGGATGGCCATTAGCATACAAGGGGTTACAGAGAGTGAAAGAAGGCTAAAAAGGGGTGTTTGAGGAAAAGAGAAAGAGAAGGGCGGGGATCAACATCAAGGCATCTGAATATGTTGATTAGCGTTACATTTGAATATTTGAAGATTATAGTTATCAGGGAAACAAGTAAGAGGAAGAGAGTTCCACTGTCGAGAAGTGCGAGAGAATAAGCTGTTGAAGTAGAAGAGGCTGTTACATTTAGCTGTTTCGAAAGTAAAAGGTAGGGCTGTGATGCTAACCCAATAGCACGCTTAAATTCATGCGGTTGGAGAATGTTGTAGAGTAATTTTCAAAGTGGAGGCTTGTATTTCACTAAGTCGGTCCCAAATTAGGGTCGACGTACAAAATGTTAGGATCTTGCAATAATAGTTAATGACGCAGAAATCTAGTTGTGGTGGATTGATACTTCAATGTCCGACATCGACTCACTCACTCAACTCCACTGAGTCCAACAGGCGACCGCTACTACTACTACTACTTATTATGTGTGGGAGAGTCTATTACAATAGAATAAGTAATGTTCCGATATAACAGAGAACCAGTGAAAAAAGCTCGTCAGAGCAGTTGCCATGAACAAAATTGTAGAAAAGACAGAAGGAAGCCACATAACGTTGGTAAGAAAATGACTGGAGTCGATATGTCAGGTCAAGACCTATCACATTGCATATATATTCTTTGGATTTTGTCGATAAGCCCGAGAAGGACAGCGGGGGTACCAGACCATGTATAGCAACAATATTCAATGCAAGGACGAATAGTACATTTGTAGATTTAAAGTATGGACTCAGACGAGAAAAATCTTCTGGCGCGACACTAATAACAGACATTCCTTGGGGTAGATGAAGCTATTGATTCAATATAGTTATTCCATACCAGGTCAGTGGAAAACGTGAGACCAAGCAGAGAGACGCTCTCGTGAAGTTGAGCATTAGCCATGCTGATAGGAGGCTGGGAGCTTACTCTATGGTGGATAAATGCTAGCATTTCGTTTTGGAATCATTAAAGTTTACAAGCCATTTCCTGCCCCAGTCAACCACATATTGGAGGTCCTTTTCGAGACCAACAGCTAAGTTAACTATGTCAGCAATACTGGATTTAGTATTGAGACAGGAGTAAATGGTAGTGTCATCTGCGTAGATACCTACTCGAGAACTGTTGACATCTGGAAGATCGTTGATGAAGATCAGAAACAGTGTAGGGGCCATGATAGAGCCTTAGAGAACAACAGCTTTCGTATGAAAGGAACTAGAGGAGAATCTGTTTAGGGCGACCTTCATTTCACGATTTGATAGGAATGATTGGATTAAATCAAACAATAGTTCCTGAAGCTTAAATTAAAGAAATTATTAAACTGCGAAATAGGGTTTTCTCTCAAAGTAATTTTATAAAACAATTCATCTTATTCAATAGACTTCTCCAACTGAAATGTCTTTGGGTAGGTACGCATTTAAAATTTTACATTGATGGAGTATACAGTTAAATAACTCGTCATTGATCAGGCCTTTTTCTTCTGGATAACTTTTCCCAGAATAGATTGCTACAATTTAACTTTGTTCATTTCCAATGTTTTAACAGCAACATGTTTTCTTTCCTCACAACGAGTTTTCGTCTGTACAACGCAACCAATGTTTGAAAGAAGTACCAACTGCTGAGACGGAAAAAAGAAAAAAAAAACCTTTTGTGAAACTATTTGTTACGAACTTCGAGTTAACTAAGGAGATAACTGTGAAGAAGCTTGAGACAAAAATGAGCTTTGTTGTCAATTGAATTATGGGAAAATGCCAAAAGCAAAGGTTTTGGTCAAAGACAGATTAAGTAAACTCTGTTCAATCCAATTAACTTTTTCCCAAGACGAGTTGGCAAAATATTACGTTCAAACCTTTGCTATTTATCTTTGGTTCTTGGTATTTTAACAAAATTCGCCGAAAGAAGAAAACAAAACAAAAGAAAAAAAAATGAAGAAATGGAATGAACATAACTGGAGACCGACTTGAATCTTCGCAAAACATACAACTTGCGAAATAGTTAAAATTATATATGTGTAAAGTCATTAAAATAAAAAAAAAATCAAATACAGAGTTCATCAAGAGCAATATTTGAGATAATCATATTATTTGGCAGAGAAAACAATTTAATTTTACATAATTTAGGACATGATCTTACATAGATAATTGCACTAATCATAAGTCTATAAGCTTCGATTACGATCGGGATGTGGTATATAAAAACGATTACATGCTTGGGTCAGGTGTACTTTATTCAGGTTGTCCAATGACGTCCCCAACAGTAGGCTTTGCATTGTGGTTATATTATCTGTCTTCGTCTCAACAACGTCCCCAACATAATAATAATTATTATTAGAGTTCAAAACAGGAGAGTCAGGTAACCAAATATGAGGTGTAACATGATCGTCAAAGAGCTTGGCTTTGTTTAGCAAACGGTTCGAACGGATCTCATGTTTCTCCAGGACATGAACTCATCTCCAAGCATAACGTAATATTTGTACTTGATCGTTCGGATAACAAACGTATGATTTATTGTCTCCAACATATAGAGCTAATTGGTATTGGTATACATTGATCTTCCTGGGTTCGCGTCGATGATATCCAGAATTTGCTGAACAAACTCAACATTCCTGACAATTTCTGACCATTGGGAATGTTTTTTTTTGTGTGTGGGGAGGCAGTAAAGATATATTCTGCATGTCTTTTCTTTTCTCAAATATGAAAGACATGGCAATCTTTAAAAAAAAAGTCTGCGATCTCCAAATCTTGGGGATTAGCGGTTAAAGCAACCAGAACTGCATGCCTCTTCATCTTGAACCGGGGTCACCATATTAGTTCTGAAAAGTTCTTACTAGTCAATTCCGCTCATCAGAATCTGACACATTTATAATTTTACTATTCTTTCTTAGGGCACGTCGAGGCGGTATAATGGTTAGAAAACTTGTCTCGCTAGAACAATTACGATTGAGTAGTGAGTTCGATCCTCACTGGGTGCTCCCTACATTCTGCCTTTTGCCTCATCTAAGCTACGCTTGGAAAATCACTTTGCCACAATGTCTGTACAATCAGAAATAAATATCTGTATTTAGAGATTCTTGATAAAATACAAAGAAGAATGTGCAATTTTATTTGTTCTGACCTGGCACCTCGGCTTTACTTACATTCACATGGACGTAATGTAGCTTCCCTGTGCCTTTTCTATGAATTTTTAATGGCAACATGAGCTTTTCTCTTTGGTACCTCTACTCTATGAATTCAAGCGCAATGCTAACTTGATGGCAAGGTCTCATCATTTAACAACTGAAATGGCTAGATGGAGCCATAGAGCCATATGATAATAGTTTCATTTCTCCCATTTCTCGATGTGGAAATCCCTTCCGGTTTTCTAGTTTCCAGTCTAATTTGATCTTCAAATATTTAAATGCAATGTCAATCGTTATCTTCTGTCTTCTTAATTCCTGTTCTTTTATTGTTCTCTCTCTTAAATGGTGTGTTATTTTCGCATATACTCATGTATTTAGTAATCGCTTGCGTCTTTGAAGTTTTATTATCTTATTTGATCTGAAATCATTAAAAAATATCTTACTAAATTCTATCGACATATTTTTTAATAATTTCTACCGAATTATTATTAATAATTATGTCGATAGAATTTGGTAATAAACTAAATTCTAACGACATATTTTTTAAAATAATTTCTACCGAATTATTATTAATAATTATGTCGATAGAATTTAATTTTAAAGTAAATTCCACCGACATGTTTTTTATAATAATATCTATTAAACTATTATTAATAATTATGTCGATGGAATTTAGTAATATATTTATTATGAGAAATACATCGGTAGAATCTGTTACTATGCAAAAATGGTCCGGTAGAAATTCATATAATATTGTAAATGGTGATTTTCTAAGCCGGTCAGAGATGTGGCACACAGCCGAATGTATGGGGCATCCAGTGAGGATCGAACTCACTACTCAGTCGTAATTGGTCTTGCAAGACAAGCTTTCTAACGATTACACCACGCCGATATTGTAAATAGTTCGGTAGGAGCTCATGCTATATCAAAACAGCTTGCCAGAATTTAAGTAGTTTGTTAAAATTTAATATTATGTGGAAATATTCCAGTAGAATTTAATATTGCATGAAAATAGCTTTAATATATCTATTAATATTATGTGAAAATAGAATGATAAAACGGCTTATAAGGTAATAATTAATATTATATGAAAATATTTCCATAGAATACATTATTATTCCATTAAAATAGTTCGATTTCTACGCATGAGGATCCGGCAACCTCATTCGGTTTT
>CAHIKZ030000335.1:1252500-1302500 GCA_903632075.3 Acanthosepion pharaonis | reverse complement strand
CTCTTTGAAGCTGCATTTCAATTTAATGTTTTCTTTCTGCTTACACGCAAATGTTTTAGGGAAACGTTTAAATGTACTTACTCTACGCAGCTATGAGTTAAATAGTTCTTTTCCAAAAAAATGTTAGTACAATATTAATTAGCAAAAAAATATTCCCTCAAAATATAAACAATCCACAAATGGTTAATACGCTATAAAAAAACAAATTAATCAATAATTCCTTTCTCATAGACTGATGAGCACCTCAAGGCATGAGAGGCTATCAAGAAACAGATTCATAACTTTTACAAGTATATTTGTGTGAAAGTTAACGTAACGAACTCGGTCTGAATTCGAACTCGGCATGTCGATTTCTAACCATTTCACTAACCGTACATCAAATCCATACAATTAGAGTGGCAGAAACTGTTCAAGTATTTGGATGTGCAGCAGTATTAAGCAGACGAGTTGTAAATTTTTTCCGGTCATAAATGATTCCACCACTATAGTGTCAAATTTGTGGCCGTGTCTATAGTCCTCGGTCCGGAAAAGGGGAAAAGAATAAAAATTCTGAGCAAGAACTGAGTCGATGCGTATGGCAGAATATTGAAGAACGGGCTGTTAAGTAGACAAGTTGGCACGCGATCTTCAGAATCCCAATCAGAAACCGATGGCGCGAATAAACAGGATAATGTTGCATATTGAGGAGGAATTATTTAGACAAATTCATTCGACTGCGGATATGCGAGACAAAATCGATTCAAATTTAGAATCTAATATGGTAAAAAAATAAACGAAATTATTATCGTCTATAATGTAGATATGATTTACATATTTTCATCATTAGGTATCTATCTATCTATCTATCTATCTATCTATCTATCTATCTACGAAGAGTGCTGAAAGTAGGAATTCAAAATCATTTCTAATGTTTCGTTATCTAGTTGGATTTAGAGAAGTTGACTGGCTAAAGAAAATTTCAGCCTCTCTTCAAACACACACACACACACACACACACACACACACACACACACACACACATATATATATATATATATATATATATATATATATAATGATTGTCTCTCTCTCTCTATATATATATATATATATATATATATATATAGAGAGAGAGAGAGAGAAAGAATATTAGTGGTCAATATATATATATATATATATATAAATTATTTTATAAAAATTATAACATAAGTATGTTATAAAATCACTACAAAAATAGCCATTTTGTTTCAACACACTCTGTGTCTTATCAAGTGATGATGTTGAAAATAAAATAAATGGTTTTAAAAGTTTCAGATTAATTAACAATCCTACACTAGGGGGGAACATTGTTACAAAAGCTAGAATAACCAATCAAAAACCAAGTATAGAAAGATTCAAAAGCTTGACAACGAAATCCTGCTATAATAGCTATTCAGATCTTTAAATACGTGTAATATTAAAAATAATTTATACTAACTAATAATTATAAAATTATATGATAAAATTTAATATTAAAATTAAAAACTGGCAATTTTTAAAATCCAAATTTAATCACTATTAAGTTTAAAAACTACAAAATTATTGAGAAAAGAAAAAATATATATGTTTATTCAATTCATTTCTTCATTGAAATTGCGTTCGACAAGACAAGACGCTACAATACATACGGTCATTTGACAATACATGTATATATATTTTTTTTCCTTTTTCCCTTTCTTTTCCGTTTTTATTTTAAAGTTTGTGAATGTGGTCTTAAACTCACGCGTAAAAACAACAAAAACACAATCAGATTATAATACATAAGCACCGAGACATAATTAGATACACACACACACACAGACCCCCCCCACACAAACATACACTTAAAAAAAAATAAAAAACATAAAAAAAAAAATAAATAAAAAAAAGGAGGTGGGGGCGATACATTAACATCTCTACAGCCCTTTATGAAAAAAGGAGACGTGGAAACTAACACTTATACACACACACAGTTAAATGTGAATACACTCTACATACACATAGACACCGATATATACACATACATACATCCACAGACAATGACATAGACAATGAGAAATCACAACCAATAAATATTTCAGACTTAAATAAATGCTAACCGCTTATTGAATTATAACTTAAGGGAGCAAATATACAAAGATAAAAATGGTTAAAAATAATATTATTTAATATATTAAAACGAAAATTCTAAAACCATAAATATCAATAAAAATATATATTAATCATATAAGTTGATAATAGTTTCATTATATATTAGGCAAAGAAAAACAGGATAAAAAACCCACAAATATATACATATATATATATACACGGCAGCAAAAAAAATTAACACACATAAATATACACTCATACATACATATACATACAGAAATACATACAAATAAATATATAAACATAAACATATACGCACATATACATATCTATGATAACAAGTACACATGCACGCACATATACATATAAACCTAAATACACACACACATATACACACAGACTTTTATGCACACATACTTACATATATAAAAACAGTCATGATATACCAAAGTATATATATATATATATATATAAATTTCCAATAGAATAGAATCCAGGTAGAACTCAATGTCCAGGACAGAGTAACAATATAATGAAAAAGGCTCAAACACTAATATTCCATGGTTATAATTTATAACATTGAATCGTAATCATGATCCAGTTCTTCGGACCTACATCAGACCTACAAATTCTAAATAAGCATCAAAAGTTTGAAAAAGTTTGAGCGTTTTTTATTATATATATATATATATATATATATATATATATATATATATATATGTCCTGTTATTTATATATATATATATATATATATATATATATATATATATATATATATATATATATATATATATGTTAATAGACTACGCGGTTATCTTTACAGTAATGTATAAATATTAATATTTAAGCTTTAAAACAGTATATTATTCAATATGTGCCTGACGATTACTACCTGCAAGACACACAGATTTCTTACAAAATAAGTAATTAGTATTATTGTTATATATATATATATATATATATATATATATATATATATATATATATATGCACGTTTCATTGAATGCGACAGACAAGGTAGTTTTTTTATACAATTTCTCATTTGATCTCATACTTTTTTTCTTTTTCAGATGATGAATTATATAAAAACTGTCCGATGTTTCTTTTTATCCAAACGCTTTCTGCTATACATTTAGCCATTTTCAATGTTGAAATATATTAACTGTTAACAAGAAATAGTTTGCTGTATGAATAATAAAACCATGAATGTAGTTATAGTGGTGGTAGTTAAAAATTTAAAATTATACCAATCTTCAACTACCATAATTTTACACAGAATACCTATTATCAGGATTTATACCAAAATAAATTAATACATATAACAAAATGAAATAAAATAAAATAAAACAACAACAACCACTTTTTAGTTCAAGCTACCACCACTAGCTACCACCACTATAACTACATTCATGGTTTTATCATTCTCCCTCCACCGTTACTAATCATTTGTACCAATTTACAATTTCTACCAATTTACAATAACTTTTAGCTAATTATATTATCATTGTCTCCAATCCCTTGAAACATTACTATCACATCATATCATATAGACCCGTTACTAAATTAAACTACCCTCTCACCCAGCACATTAAATACAAATTAACCAATAAGGATTACAAATTTCTACCTGTTACATATACAGTCACTAAAAACAAACAAATAACCAACTTTAAATATAACAAATAAACCCCCATTTTTTTTCAAAAATTTAAAAATAAATATAAATAATAATAATTTTTACCTATCATAATTTTACACAAACCCCACCACATGTATATACATACATGCGAGGAAATATTATTCAGCGGAAAAATAATAATATGACATGTATACATTCACGAGACATTCACGAGACATTTCCGCCACACTTCCAATCTTTAAATTTCAACATACAAATGCTTATGTATAGACACAACACCACCAGTATACATACATATGTCATATCCGAAACTGCCCACATATGTTTATATATGTTTATATATGTATGAGTCCCGACGGACGACCAAGTATGTATATATGTCTGCATACATCGATGTTTGTGTTAGTACGCTGACATAAACGACAAAGTTTCCCCCACCACTTCCACAATAACACCAATACACGCAATCTACATAAACCCAAATTTTTCAAAAAATTAATCAGTTTGTCTGACGATCGCTAAAGCGGGAAACCCAGGGTCACAAACTCACATCTATCCAACCATATATATATATATATATATATATATATATATATATAGATAGATAGATAGATAGATATATAATTATTCGCAATGATACTTCCCCCTTCTCCGTAAGCTATTTGCAAAAAAACCATCATAGTTTACAAATTCAAGTGCCCTTTGGGAGATTGTGTCTCCAATGGATTAAATAATATGTATGTTGTTCACACCATAAACTTGCTTTCACGACGCTTGCATCTACATTTGAATGATAACTCTAACAGTTTTAGGCATTTAAAACAACATGTCCGGCCTCGTACACAATTCCGGAAAATCCTTGTTGAAAACACAACTATACTTAAACATGAAAACAATAAACAAAAACTAAAAATGACATACATAAAACAGTTGAAACTTAACCTAAAATAAACTACGAAATCTCCACAAATATTCTTAAATGCCTATAATTGATAACACAAGCCATTGGTTTATACCAACGGCTTTCCATACTTAATACTTCTCGTTTTCACCCTCGCGTGGTCATGTCTGACGTCACGAGGTGCGACGCGATTTTCGCTTCCGCATCTCGTATACACGAGTTAGTCGTTGCTTTGAAATTTTTCATGCAACAAAAACAGACTATCATTATTGTTTCATCTGCGTATTGGTTGATATATTGAAAAGTAATTGTCATCTTTGATAATGAGTTACGTAAGTCGAAAGCTTAGATTGGATTTAAACATGTTTCAATATGGTGATTTTCTTTCTTCTTTCAATGATAATGTTATTAAGCTTATCAGACAATATGAAAGGAACTTACTTAAAATAAATAGACAAAACTTGTCTATATTATTTAATGAAACATGCATCAATGAAAAATTGTTGCTTTAATATACACTATATATATATATATATATATATATATATATATATATATATATATATATATATATATATATATGATGGATTTTCCCATTGTTTCCCAAGAAGAAAAAAGGAAGAGATTCCTTTTGATTGCTTTAGGAATGATGTTCAATCGGTATTTTAAAAAAAATAAATGTCCAATATATTAGCCACCCCCCCTACACAAAAAGAAAAAAAAATAATACTTGTTTTATAGACACATTTCTCCCTGTTGACACAATCAGAAGATGCTTCCTCACAGGACCAGAGACGGATGTAAATAGAATTTAGTTTTGTGCTTAAGTTTAATCTCGACAGGAGTCTTGCTATTCTCAGAGAACCGTTATTCAGTAAGATTTTTAAGAGGATTTTCCGTGTTTTCTATCCCACAGGCCCAAAATGACACAAATGTCTGACTTCACTCTCATTCCTTCTCCTCTCTCTTTCTCTCTCTCTCTCTCTCTCTCTATATATATATATATATATATATATATATATATATATATATATATTTACATGTGTGTGTGTATTTCTGTGTTTGTGTGTTTGTGTGTGTGTGTGTGTGTGTTTATAAAATTAATGAAAAAGTGGAAAATATTTTTGTGTGATGTTTTCGTCCTTGCGTAACTTAAATAACAAATTATGTGAACACAAGCGGGATGTTTTACAAAACAGTACAGTATATTAGTTGCTCAACGGAATGAATCTGATCATAATTTCGATCTAAAAAATGTTACTCCAATTAAAAGAGAATGACAATTTTCTAAGTCGCAATTGTATAGAAAGTGCTTTAATCCCTAGATAATCCCCAAGAAATTTACATCCATCCAGGCTCTTATAACATTTTACCGTTCTTGAGAAACTTAAAAATCTAAGTAATAAAAGCATAAACAAAAAGAAATAAAAAAACTAAATGAAATTGGCTTGACTATATGTCAAAACACATATTTTAAAAAAATAAATTTAACAGTTTAAATTTTCAGCATCTCCTCTCCTGGGTACGCATGTCTAGTTGTATTAATATAAATATAACTTTATTTCGATAAATTCGTAAAGAATGTAACTCATCACACGAAAACTTTATAAATAATTTTCCTAACATTGTTCTGGTATATCGTAAATTATATATAATTTTTTCCCATGTATATATACAGGGGTGGTGCAAGAGTCTCGTAGCCACATCTCAATCTATGATACATCCTTCTCTAAGATAATATTCATATAAAATAAAAATTTTATTGTAGCCTAATTATCCACAATAATGGATAATATGCAAAATATAAAACAATTCAACTACAAAAATTGAAAATAAATACAATGTATCTAAATACAAATTAGAGACATATCAGCAAGTAATATTTTCCGGTAATTTTTAACATCAACTTGCAAAAAAGTTGCAGAATCTTAACATATTCAACATTATGGATGATAAATAGAGAATTTTAAATAGTATTTTTTCGAGATGAAGCACGAACAAAACACTTTCTCGGATTTGACGAAAAAAAAAAAAAACCTGTAATGACGACAAAATCCACAAATATTTTTCATCGATTTAAACTCAGATATGCCTAGTTCAAATTGTATCATTGTAACATATATAAATGTAAGTAGAAATGGCTTGCATCCACCGCTCGGCGGATTGTAGTACGCACCGGCTGCCTCTCTATCTCTCTCTCACTTTTATATATATATATATATATATATATATATATATATATATATATATATATATATATTTCTTGTTCCTATGAATGTTATATACACGCGATTAACGCATACTTGTTTTTCTTTTAAATAGTCTAAATTTCTGGTTACTGTCTTGCACATTCAATGTTCTTAATAAAGAAGATGTGACTTTCTTTCGGATATATATATATATATATATATATATATATATATATATATATATATATATATATAGTGCTGTTCGATAAAAGTGACTCACCTTTTCCTTTGAATTTAGCTCAACGTTCGTTTCATCGGAGAAGAGAACATTCTTCCAGTTTCCTACGATGACATTTTTGTAATAGTGAGCCCATTCAAGTCTCTTGGCTTTGTTGGCTTTGCTTGTGAGCGGCTTAAACCTTCGTGTACAAGATTTGTAGCCTTGTTCTAACAAGATTTGTAACCTTGTTCTGACGGACTGTTGAAGAGGCAAGACTAACACCTTACTCTTCGCTTAAACTGGCTGCAATTTCTTTGCCAGTTATAGTCCTATTCTTCGCAACTTCTCTCTTCTGCCAGTTCTATCATCAATCTTTTTCTTTCGTCCCCTTGTTTTCTTCCTTGGAGCAGGAGTGGCATTATTATGTGACCTAAGCACTCGGGAGAAAGTTGATTGGGAGTTTATAGCAATTTCTGCAATTTCTCTCGTAGATTTGCCTGCTTTTGAGAGGGCAATAATAGATGCCTTAAGTGGTTCTGATGCGTGTTTGTACCTTTTCATCTGGTTAGTGACTTGAGTGGCTATTTCAAGCTGTTTTTATACTGTATGAGGCTTTCTGGAATATTCTGGAATACTCTAGATTTAATTTAAGCTGTTCTGGAATTCTCTAGAATATTGTTCTGAGTTTATTGTAAAATAGTTTTCAATATTTTGTCAAAAGCTCTTTAAATTTTCCAGTTTAACCATTAGAATGCGATATCTGAGTCACTTTTTTTGCACAGGGTTTTTTCCTGAATCTCATGTATATCCAAATTTATAATTATCAATACTATACCTTAGGGTATATAAACTTTTTCCTAGGTGGTCGGGAAGTGGTCTTTATATTAGTAAGATTAAAATTATTTTAACCCCCAAAACAATAGACAAAAATATTTTTACTAAAAAAAAAATCAGCTAAGTCTCTTTTATCGAACAGCACTATATATATATATATATATATATATATATATATATATATATATATATATATATATATATATAACAGTTTGAAGATAGAAATCACAACGGTGTTGATTTTACATCGACAAAGTTTAAACATGCGTACATTCTATTCTTGATAATGAAGCACTTTTCCATCATAAATATAAGAAATTTTAAACAGCTGTTGCTAACTGTCTACGGAATGCTATTTTTATAGGAAAATCTGGTCCGCAGGCGAAATTGCTGTGTAGAGCCCGACGTTGATTTTACTGTCTTTCGGTCCTCTCTCTAATCTTTACGCTTGTCTTCATTTCTCTTGACGCCTTCTCGAACAACTTGACGTTAGTATTCGTGGTCCCCCGCAGTTTTCTCTCAATTATTTAGATTACATATCAGTAAATTTCCAAGTTTCGCCGTCAGACATTCTTAAAGTGCAACTCAAGGGAGCCTACTGGGCGTTGTCCTATAGTTAATTCACCGTATCTAACAGCCTTTGTTATGCTGCCCATCATCTTCATATATATATATATATATATATATATATATATATATATATATATATATATATTACTTTTCTACTAGTATTTTCACGGTAAATACTCAGACAAGATATCTTCGCTGGTTCCCAAACTGCACGAATGTATGCGTGTTACCAAATTGACATTTCAGTCCCACCCTTTCACTGTCGAAACAGTTATATGTAGCCGTCTCTTCTACTCCAAAAGCTTCATGTCTCGCACTTCCCTTCTGTGGAACTCCTTTCCTCTTACTTGCACCCCTGACATTTATAGTCTTCAAATATTCAAATGTAATATCAATCGACATCTTCTTATGCCTTGATCTAATTCCCTGGCCTTCTCTTTATCCTTTCCTCAATTACTCTTGATATTCTTGCTCCCACTCTCTATAACCCCTTGCGTGCTCGTGGCACCCCTGCCTTGCTTGGGGTAAAATACTTAAAAATATGATAATGGCAGGAGGGAAAAGTCGTGTTAACTTACTAATTAATGGACAAAGAAGTTGAATTATAATATGTTAGTTATTTTACAAAGTAAAAGTTAAGGATCCATTTTAAAAATTGAAGACACTACAAGTTTTCTAAGCATACGTCCAATCAGAGAGAGACTGCTGAAATTTCTGGGACACTAATGTGAAGGGCTTGGATAATTTAGTTTAATACTGAAAGGATATATTGAAGACATTAAGAAGTGCAGAAAACAGCGAGTAACCTACGAGGTGCTTTGTGTTTTCTGATGGCATGACGAGGAGTGCGATAGATTGTAAGGAGACGAAAAAAAAAGGAAACACGTCTTTATACAATTGGAAAGATTTATAGATATATATAACTGCATTATGACTCACTCAAAATTCTATGTGATTTGGGATCTACTGTGTCACGTATTTTTTGCCCATAGCTGTTTTACTACCTTTGCTAAGATTCCCGCTACCGCCCATGCCACGCCCCACTATCCACTCACACAAGCTTGTCAGCTAAGTGACTCGCTGCCTTCCCGTATCTCTATTGCCGTCGATATACCCTGTGAGGGTTAAGGTTTCCAAGCCTTCTTTCCTCATTATATATCCAAGGAATTTCCGCTGTTTTTTCTTGTTATTATTTATAGTTCTTTTCTGTTCCTATTTCCTTCAAGGTTATTTCGATGCTTACTCGCTCCTGTCATGGAATTTTTCCTCTTCTTCTGTAGAACCACATTTCTACTGCTTCTGATGTCGTCGTCGCCGCATTTTTCATCCGATGTTAAAACACTTCCGACATATTTAAACTTCGGTATTTACTTGATATTGATACCTCGAGTTTGTAACTCGTATCTTGAGCTTTTCCTCCTTCTGATGACCATATTTTCTTTCTTGTAGTTGATGGTTAGCCTTTTTTACTAGCTTTCTTCTACCACCCTACCTCGGAGGTCTTGTAGTTTCCTTTCCGGGTCGGTCATCAACACAGTGCTCTCTGCGTATCTTATATTGTTAAAATTACGTCCCCACTCAATAATGATTCCTGATAGGGCCTCAAGTTCCTTTAGAATAGCATCGCTGTAGATGTCGAATAAATCAGGGAGAAGATATATTCTGGTATGACACCGTTTCTATCCTTTTGTCGTTATTCAATCCATTTTCTACCAATATGCAGGCGATTTGCTTCCAGTATAAGTTCTGGATTATTCTAACATTTTTTTTTTCAAATAAATCTAGTTTTCCTAGCAGTTCAACGTACAAAATATTTTATTAGTTTCTCTTTTCTGAAGACGATATAATTTAATTTTAGGAGAGTAACTTTCATAAATAAAATCAACGTGGTATGAATATCATTTAGTTAAGAAACGAAAGGACAATTTTTAAAAAATGACACGTTTCTTAATAAAATTTTTTGCAAATAATGAGATATTTCTGAGCAGTTATTTTAAACTGAAGCGTCAAAAGAATATACATACATACACAATTTCTAGATTTCTCTCACGCAATTATATGTATATACAACTGATTAATTATTTGTATTTCTTGCGTATAATCTATTTTACAAATGTATATATTTTGTAAGTGCAAACAAAGACATTATTTATCTAAGTAAGGTGCACACAACTAAAAAAAAGACAAAAAAATATAATCATTAGAGTTCGGTTTTTACACTCAGTCGTTTTCTATTTTATTTATTTTAATTATTAATAAAATTTATTTTTTTAATCTCATTTCTTCATCAATCATATTTTCATAGGAGTTGAAAATTTTTCCACAAGTCTCACATATGAGAGAATACTTTTCCAGAAGCCCCACATATGACAGAACATTTTTCCAGAAGCCTCACTTATGAGAGAGCATTTTTCCAGATGCTTAACATGAGATTATATTTTTTTAGAAGCCTCACATATGAGAGAACATTTTTTTTCCAATAGCCTCACATGTGAGATAACATATTTCCGGAAGAAATGAAACATTTTCTCTGAAGCCTCATATATGAAAGAACATTTTTCTAGAGGCCTCACATAGATAACATTTTTCCCGAAGCCTCATATATGACAGAACATTTTTCCAGAAGCCTCATATATGAAAGAACATTTTTTCAGAAGCCTCACATATGACAGAACATTTTTCTAGAGGCCTCACATAGATAACATTTTTCCCGAAGCCTCATATATGACAGAACATTTTTCCAGAAGCCTCATATATGAAAGAACATTTTTTCAGAAGCCTCACATATGACAGAACATTTTTCTAGAGGCCTCACATAGATAACATTTTTCCCGAAGCCTCATATATGTCAGAACCTTTTTCCAGAAGTCTCATATATGAAAGAACATTTTTTCAGAAGCCTCACATATGACAGAACATTTTTCTAGAGGCCTCACATAGATAACATTTTTCCCGAAGCCTCATATATGACAGAACATTTTTCCCGAAGCCTCATTTATGACAGAACATTTTTCCCGAAGTCAGTCACTTATGTGCTATGCGTGATACACGATACGAGGCAGATATTTTCCGGTAGTAGGTTTCTTTCTGCGGTAGACCAGTTTCCATCTAAGGATATAGAACCCGGTCTGTCCTGATATTTACCCATAGCTGGGGTAGTAGAAGAAGAGGATTCATACCTTTCCCAAGGGTATTAGCATGTAAGGGAATACAATGGATTCGACTGGAATTCAATCCGAGCCGCTATCGATTACTCCACTGTGTCTCCTTTCCCGAAGCCTCACATATAAAAGAACATTTTTTCAGAGGCCTCACTTATGAGAGAAAATTTTCCAGTTGGCTTTAATTCTTGAACAAATCTGAAATCTTCATACTGACCTATCATTGAACAATCATTTATTAGATTTACGGAACCCTGGAAGTAACTACCTATTCTCCATCCCGCGGCTTCTTTCTCACACACAAATCTTTGCAAACCTATCGCCACTCTTTCTCTAATTCCACGGCGAATGTTCAAATGATCTCCATTCTTTAGTTCCGTCAGTTCAGACCTTTACAACTTGAACATCCCATGGAGTTGAATAACCTTCATTAATCATGTCTTGCAAAGGTAAGAATAAAGTTACACACAGTCAGCTTTTCTCCAAGAACTGCTACCTTAACCTATTAAGCCTTTTTACTTCAGGGGTAAATTTTTATCTATCTTCCTTATTCTCACAATATTTACTTCCCACTAACTTCTCTTCCATTCATATCATTCACCGCATCCGTCATAACAATTTTAACAATAAATCTCTACCATGAGGGACTCTCGAGCCTTGCATTGGGTGAACTTTATTATAAAAATATTGTACATAATATGTATAGATCTGTTTCAAATTTACACATAATCACCTATATGTAGTCAGACACCTTTTATGGTTCAAAATACTATAATCTATATAGATATATTCATAAGTGCATATATATATATATATATATATATATATATATATATACCCTTTTACTTATAAATAAATACCCCCCAAAAAAGTTTAAAATTAATTTTTTTAAAATGAAAAGTCTTTCTTGAAGCTTTTATTTTAGTTTTAATTTAAACTTAATAGATTAAATTTAATTATTTCATTAAGCAAAATATTTTGGTGTATTCTAAAACGAATTTAAATTCATTGGAATTTTTTTTAGAAATCGTTAAAAATAGCTGATTTCCGCCATATTTACATATCTCTCAATAGAGCATAATTCTCATTATTGCATAATAGTTAAAAACGAAATATACTTTAGTTAAGCTTTATTTGAGAAGGATTTGTTTTAATGTGTAATTAATCTGACTTGAAACAAATATTACGTTTAGTTTAAAATATCGCAGAAATGCGTTTATTAACATGGATGTGGATGTTAGCCTTTGACATTCCTCTCAATAGACTTATGTTTGGTCATTTTTTCTACGTGGTACATATCAGTAAAATTACATGATAAATATAACATAAGCGAACTTTTTCATATAATTTTTTTAACTAACGTGTAATCTTAAAAATCTTGAAAAATATGCTAAGTAAACTTTTATTGAATTTTAGTTACTGTGGCTTTAAATTTAACGCCCTTATTTTTTTTTACTGTGCTTTAAAGTAACCGCTCTTATTTTCTGATAATGTCGTGTATTGGCATCCGTAGTTACAAAAATTATAACAAAACATAGTTCCGTTGTTACAAAAATTCTTAACAAAAAATATTCAAAACTCTTTTTAAAATACCGAGAGTGGATGAACTGTAGTAACATCTTTCATTTATGATTAGTAAATATAGTTTTTACTTAATAAAGATATCACCTATACGCTATAAATAAATACAGAATTTTAACAGATTTAAAAGTTTATAAATTATTCTAATTAAAATTAAAAACAAATGAAAACAATTCTTGTAAAAATTCATTATTCTTCGAAAAAATATTTGCTTTGAAAATGATTCTGTTCACAAAGGATAGCGTCAAAAGGCCGTACAACATTTGGTTAATCTGTGTCTTTGTGTACATACGTTTACAGATATATAAATATAGACACATTTCTGAGTGATGATTAGCATTCTGTTTTCAGAGAACATTGAAAATAAGTTTATTTCTAGTAAAACGCTCAAATATTATGGCCTCGTGGAATACTTTACGGTACGTGTGGTCGATGTAGGAAGGTAAAAAAAAGTATAATTTTCCTCTATTAACTGTTGCCGTCTGCGAAGCAGAAATGTTTTTAAAAGATTGGCAGCCGAGCAAATAGTGAACATTTATTGATGAATTCTAAAGAAAGCCTTCACACAAGCAGAAAAAAAAGAAAAAAAAACAATAATGAGGTGCGGGGAGATCATTTAGAAATATTTATTGAGTTTGACATATAGCCAAACATGATAAAACTAAAAGCAATAATACAAGAAGGTCCGTTCAATATCTGCAGTAAAGCGCTTCATGTTTTAACATTGGTTATGAACCAAACCTAAATATTCAGCCAGTTATAAATTGCACTTTCCATATTGAGGCCCCCAAAATAATTGCGGCGCGAAAATCAAGAAAATGAAAAATATACTTTCTTTTATTTTTTGTTTATTTATTTATTCTCATCGCCAAACACTAGGCATATCTTGGAGTGTTCTAATCAATAACCAGAAGCCCATTTCTTTGGATCAATACTTGCTCACCACGACCAGAAAAGCTGATCGATACTCATATGATGAGGTTCAGTTGGTATTCATCGAATTCGAACAGTGCGTTCTACGGCCATCCCCTTTTTTTCCCGAATCTCGTAAGTAGTACAGATCGATATTCTTATGGGAAACAATATGCTTATCATAAATATCAATATTCTTCACGTAACTTTTGAAAAATCAGTTAACCGATTTGAAAATACATGTACGCAGGCTCTGCTTCCGCTCATTCATCAGGGTAATGGTAAGGCTAATATTAGCTGTTTCCTTATAAGGAAACATTCGGTATTGATTGATCGAGCAGCCAATACTATCACGGGTGAAATTTATGAAATATTTCTATTAAAAGAATTTCTCAGGAAAATAGGTTTCTGAAGACAAATAACTGTTATTGCTCTATCTAGTACTGATAAAAGTTTTCTTCCTAACCTTTTGTGACAAGTCGTGTGGGAGATCAACATCTTGATTAAGCCTTTATTTACTTTTTCAGTTAGCTGTTGTTGTTGTTGTTGTTGAAAGTTCTCAAGCATTTGAATTCTTTTGTTTGGTATAGTTTGTGTTCCTGTAACGCCAATCCACAGAGTTCGAAGAAGAATGGTCCCAGCTGATATCTACATATTTCATTAATTCGATGTTACCTTTAACCATGAATCTGTGCAAGGGATTGTATACAGCTGACAGTTTAGATATTTCTGAATGTGTTTAGCGCCCTGAATGACATCCATATGAAAATTTAAATTTGACGAGGCTATTTAAAAACATCACTCGATTTTTACGGGTAATCTTTTTGATTTGTAGCAACATGCGGTTTTGTGCGAAACTATTTTATTTTCAATTTCTTCAAAGTCATTTATATCTACATGTATATAATGTTGTAGTATCTGTCTGTTTATTTGTTATCGAACTCCCCGTAGGGTTTTGGAGATAGACCGCCCCCCCATAAGCATATATATTCTGAAATTAAATTGCCCAAGGTCCTTGGATAAGTATATATCAAAATCAGAGACAAACTACCTTGGGTCTTGCAACTCCGTTTTTTTTTTTTTTTTTTTTTATAGCAGCATAGTATGTTTTATGTCAGGGCTAGATACCGTTTTGAATTCAGAGATACATTCACCGAGACAAGGTGACACCCAAGGCTGTAGAACCCAGTCATTTTTAGTCATTGAAAGATTGACTTTTGAAAGTAGGCTGAGCCAAGAACTTTTCATCACATCCTCAAGTATATTACTTTACCTTCAGATATTTATTGATTGGTCTTTACTGTCTACAGATATTTTTGCAACCTGAGTCTTTATTCAAATTATGTATAATCGATATGTACTCAATGTCTAATAATTGCAACCAACATTCTTAACAACCCAGGGTCGACGCATCTCAGGTGTCACTATCATACGATTAGAAATGCATCGTCTATTATATTTATTTCTTAATTTAACATATATTTTTATTTATTTTGATGTGTCATGTATCCGATACAAACTCCGCGCATAATGTTTAGTCAACGTTAAGTTCTTTCCTCCCGTTTTTTTGTTTTCATCAAGTTTAGATCAGTGCTTAAGTTAAATTATAACAAATCTAATCCAGTGCCAGTCGCAAAATGCAATGATTAGCCAATTAATTAAGCTAAGACTAGTTTGTCACCGTTGGTTATATTAATTTATATGCAGTGCGTGTCTCACTATGTAGCCAGGTGCAGGGTTGATCTAACCATTGAGTGATGAATCATGTAATGAAGGCATCTTCGCAGACATCACTGACGAAAATGTAAGCTCCGAGGCCGAATACATCTGCTAGCCAAGAGAAATTCACGTAGTCAGAAACTGAACAAAATGCAATTTTTTCAGGTGACAGATTAATTCTTGTGTTAGCAATTCGCCTGCACATTTACATCATTGCATATATATAGGACCCCATACAATTTTATAGTTCCGCCTGATATTTGTTGGTATATGAAACTCTGAGTAGTGGATTTTGGTATTGCTAATTTTATATTATATTAAGGAACTGTGAACTTTGGAATGGAGTCCTCAGTTTCTTTTATTTTTCAAACTTTTAGGTTATTTAAGCATTAGCTTTTATTCTTATTATATCTATCTATCTATCTATCTATCTATCTATCTATCTATCTATATACATATGTGTATATATATATATATATATATATATATATATATATGCTATTTACATTATTCGGACTATTGTCCTCAGCTTTGTTGCCATATTTATCTCAACGTTTCGGCCGTTGTACGCTTCGGCCTTCTTCAGGAATTCTTTGCTTGGAATGTCGCACTGAACATTTTATTTCGCTCGCTGGCGTAGACTATTCTAGTTCCCCGTGTCATGTCTAATGGATGTCAGTTATCAGTTTTCTCCTGTTCATTCCCTCTCCAAGTTCTCCACCGCCTTAATCAGGTATTGAACTCACAACTATTTGGGTCCTATCACTGGATATAACCTACGCCTTTATCCACTGTGGCATGTGTCCTTTATATATATATATATATATATATATATATATATATATATATATATATATATATATATATATATATTCTAAATAAAAGATGGATCTTTATTTATCAATCCGACAGATTTTAATACTTAAAATTTATTGTTAATTGATACTCGTAGTTAAGTAGACGTTCCGTCTATTTATTATACATTATATTTCTCACAGGTCTAAACATTTGCAGGTTTGAATCCTGCCGAAAAGCGCATATTTTTCTCTAATAAGATTTCTCGAATATTCAGGTCAGTAGACGCAAAAAATAAATACGACTCTCCACTAAAAATAACGTTTAAATAATAATAATAATAATAATGATAATGACACTACTACTACTACTACTACTATTAATAATAATAATAATAATAATGATATCTCTTACCAGGGTCACAATGATTTAACTGTTTAAATTCCTTGGTGATCATGCTAACCAGTAGTTGTGACTTTACCTTATGAGATTACTCCTTTGGTAATATCCTGGCTACTGCTTCCGACTGGTCGTTAGGAGCCCAACATCTTTGGTAGGTCTTAGAGAGGCTGCTCCAATCGGCAGTCACATATTATCAGAGTATCAGTAGTATCATGTCGCACATGGGTAGGTGTCCCTGCATGAACTTCCGGTGGGCAACATCGAGGCCACATTATGCTCTGATCTCGGGTACGCACTGGTATTGCCATTGACGACAGATAGTGACTATTATGGTGGTCTGTTTTTCTCTCCTCAAAACATATATCATGGAAGCCACAACAAAAAATAAATAAAACTAAATAAACTAACAAAATAACACCTACCCCTCCCCATCTTTTCTTTTTCTAATATTCTTTTTTTTCCTTCTGCAGCATAGAATATTTCCCCTGGAAAAGTCACTCTATATCTTTGCCTTCTTTGAAACCAAATTGAATTCTTCCATTGCTACCAATGAATTCTTGCTTCCAGGCTATCCTATCCTTCGCCGAAAAGATTCCAGTATTTACATGTATGGCTTTGATGTTTACATCCGGGATAATCTTCCGATGGCCAGGGAATTGTCTCTCGGGTCTGCTGACTACTTTTTCATGTACTTCCGTCTTTCACTACTAAAGTCTGTCAGCCATCTCTTTCTCCTTTATCGCTCTCCCTCTTCCCAAAGCTGCAGTATATTAGACGCAATAACTGATAGTATAGAAAAAGCACTTTTTCTTCATATATCTGAGACCATCTTTGTCATCGGTTACTTTAATGCTTACCAAGACATTTCGATGAAACTTTCTAAAGGTTACCGGTATACAAACATTAAATTTGTTCATTGCCCAATCCCTCACTTAAATCGTGGACTTCCCTACGTTTTCCCTAGTCAAACCGAGCAACATACTTCTTTATTGGATCTTTTTCTTATCTCCTTTCTCCTGACAAGCCTCACAACACTGCCCTGTTGGTAAATCGGACCACTCTATTGATATCTCTTTCCAAGCATCCATTTAAGAAGAATCTACTTTCCATAAGCTCTTTCCGATACCAGCATACTGAGTGTAACTCATTCCGGGATTTTCTTTGTGACGCCCCTTGGACTGGCATCTTCAACCTCTCAGTTGAAAATTGCGCCATTGTGGTTTTCTTGTTGGGTCAAAACGGTATTATGGAACTCTTATCCGGCTCCATGTTTTCCAGCCAACTTTCATCTTCAAAGATTTAAGTGCAATGTCAAGCGCTATGACCTGTTCTCCTGATTACTCTTCTGTACTCGCACAATCGTGGTGTTTCTGTTTTTTAATTCTTCCATATCCAGTCAGTGGCGGCTCGAGAGTTTCCGAGGTCGGGTTTTGAGAAGGGTCGAAAATCTTCGTTCCAGTCACAGTTGTATCTGCAGAGCGCTCTCTAATCACTTAAAACGAATAAAGGACTATCAACTCACTACAATGCTTCAATACCGTCTTACCAACTTGTCAACCATTGCGATCGAGTGTGATTTGACACGAGAAATAGATTTTGAGAAACTCATCGCGCATTTTGCTTCAATGAAAGTCCGAAAATAACTCACTTTTAAGCTTCTTTGGAACTGGTTTTAGTTTTCGTAATTTTCAATAAAATACCAATTATTCCGTTCTCTACGTTTTGGAAGTATCCCCCCTCTAAACCTTTAAAGGTATTTTCTTGAAGCCCCTCGAGTTTCGAGCGTGACACATTTATGCCAGCTGTCCCTGCTCTCGCCGCCATTGCACCCAGTAACCCCTTAGCTTTCAGCGGCTTAATGAATTGTTTGGAGTGAACTTTATTAAAAACAAAGAAGACAACAACATAACAACAAAACGCTTACCAGATATTTAAACTTCTTTACTTGCTTTAATTTGACATATCCAATTTATACCTCGCATCCTGGTAGCCACAGACCCATTTACACGGACATAGATTTAAGCGTGCTTGCTAAACATTTATGAAGCGTTATCACACTTTGTTCTTGCTGATTAGTTCGTGCCAAAACCATCTGTGTTTTTGTTATCTACAGATATTTAATTCTTTGAAACTACACACGAAAGTTTCATGTTGTGCGTTAAATACTTTGTGACAGTTATATATATATATATATATATATATATATATATATATATATATATATATATATATATATATATATATATAACTTTTCTTATTCACTCGAAGCTGACAATAACAGTTTCCTGTCAAATGTCAATCAAACAGCATAATACCGGGCGTGGTTATTTTGGAATTAAAAGAATTTACCTTGCGGAAAAAAGTAAGTGAATATTAAACTGTAATGTCTGTGTCAATGTCCGATCGAATTTCTTACAAGTAAAAAGAGGAAATACTAGAATTGATTTACTTTAAAAGCGAGAAATCGATGTTACACACATGTTGGCTCTTATATAAAAGGAACCGAAAAGCTAGTCATTTTAATAAAAAACAATTTACTCTCAAGAATCATTTTCGGATTCTTGATGTCTTCCCAGCATACTCTGATTTATTTATATGGTTTTGTTTTGTGATTTTTCTGTTATAATAGTGATTATTATTTTTTTTATTATTCCTTGTTTGTTTATATTTATTTCTATGTGTTTTCCGCATCTTTTTTATCACAGTTTTGTAGTCATCTAGCAGACTCATTTCAGTAAGTGTTGGATATGTTTTTTAGGCGTAGATATTGATTAAGAGATCAACTTTATCGTATTACTGATGTCAGTCTGTTCGTACAGGAAATCCCCGAGGATATTCTATTCACCGCTTACCAGTTTTGTTTCATTTGGTATATTTATATATATGTTTATCCCATAAGAATTTCCATTCATTACTTCCAAGAAAAGGTGATGGATTTTAGACTAGTCATTTTGCTTTCCTTTTTAGTCTTTTTTTTCCCTGATTTTATGCCTAGTTGTCTTTTAAGTTGTTGTCTTTGAGATGTTCTGTCGTTAAGCTTCTTGGAGCTGTTGTTATTGTCCCTTTTGATGAGTCTAGAGTTGTCTAAAAAGTTCTTACTTTTGCTCTTCTTAAACAATGATTTCTTCACGTGTCAAGTTTGGGAGAATGGAAAGTTCTGCTTTAGACAGGTATTAATTAAAACTAAATTACGTAGCGAGACGTACTATGCAGAGAAGACATTTTTGCAACAAAAACCAACACAATAATTACCATCAGAATTGTCATATACTTTTGATGTTTAATGCAACTAAACTTGGAATTTTGCTTTTTGACAAGCTAATAAATTTTACGTATCTATTTTTGCTATTTGAAGAACTATAAATTTATACTTATTTAATTTTGCTATTTGAGGAGCTATATATTTATAGGTATTTCTTTTTTGCTATTTAAGGAGCTATAAATATATATTTATCTATTTTTCTATTTAAGGAGCTATAAATTTATTCTTATTCATTTTTGCTGTTTGAGCAGCTATAAATTTATACTTATTTAGTTTTGGTATAATATCTATTTTAGCTTTAAATTTATTTTTTCTATTTGAGTATCTATACATTTATACTTCTTTATTTTTGCTATTTGAAGAGCTATGAATTTATATTTATTTATTTTTGCCATTTGAGGAGCTATAAATTATACTTACTTTATTTTTGCTATTTCAGGAGCTATAATTTTATAAATATCCCGGACTTTCTTGGGCTATTATTGTGAAGAAGGTTAATTCCAATTAATTTACAAGGTGACAAAGCCACTATGAAATAGGGATTTATTCAGAGTGATAAAATTGCGAAAAAGGAACTGAAGCGACAATGTAAATAGCAGGACCTAGTTTCTAATGTAGTACTGCGATTAAATTCGGGATGTTTAGGTACCAAATAACATCAGAATAAATGCCATAAATCTATTTATGCAAAGAAGCACAGGGAAATCACGAAAGTAATTGAATTGGAGATGCCAGGTCAGAACCGGTAACATTGCAGATATTTTTGGAGTTTGTCAAGAATCTCACATCATCAAATCAGATGTGTAGCAATATTTCATGCACGGAGGAATGGTATGTTATAAACGTTCCTTGAACTGTCAAGTGTTGTCCAATTCCCTAGTCTTGGCTCAGTCTATGTAGCCGACCTGTGACGTATCGACGATTATAATTCTGGTTACGTAAACTAGATTTTAATAGATACTTCGATTTGGCTGCACTATTTGGGTATAAAGTGATTTGTGAAATGCTGGTAAGACTGCCAATCCGACTAATATCATATGACAATCACCTCGGGCTCTTAATTAGATTTAAGTATTGATATCTTGAAGGCGAATTAATATGCCGAAGGGAAAATTTTTCGAACTTTCATTTCTCTATATATTAAATCAGATTCCATGGAAAATAATTTCATTTTAAAGTTTTTTGCAGAATTAGTCTTTACTCTTGGAACATAATTTACGGTGACTACAAAAGCAAAACATTAAGGGCTTCTTAACCTGGGGTCCATGGACTACAAGCTCGTTTATGAACTTCAAGGGAGTTTATGTATGGGTTTCAGAAGGTCCTTGAGGATCAGATAAGAATTAACATTTACATTCTCTATACAGCCCTTGTGCCGATCAACGGTTTCCATAGAAATAAGTAAAAGAAAAATATATCCTGCCACTGTTTGAAAGAAAATGGACCGATTTACTTACAGTAATCGTTAGGTGAACCTTGATTGTTGTTTGGTCCATGTTAGAAATTTAACGTGTGTCATTATTCGGTGCAGACAGCCATCTTTTGCCACTCCATAAGAGCAAGTGATAATTCTTATTTTCTACGATCAATCACAGCTTGATTTTCTTCTCAAATACTTGTGAGGATTAATTAACCAAAATTTATTTCAAACATGCCTGGCTGAAAAGTGATGTATGTGCAGTTTGCATGAGAGTGCATTATGGGGAAATTTACCTACACGCTTTGTAACAAAAGCAAACAGATTGCGAGTATCTACTTGTCTCCCTAATCTGTCTATTGGAGGGCTAGTTCTTAGAGTCTTCCGTGAATCAAGGGATCCATGACTAAAGAGTCCGTGACTCAAAAAAAATAAAAAATAAAAAATAAAAAGAATAAAAAAATAAAGAAAAAGATTAACGACCGCTGAATTAACTTAAAATCTCAATTCCCTTTCTTAAATAGCCTAATCAAACACGAGCCGGTTAAAAATGGCTTCAAGCAAATGAGGTGTATAAGATCTTAGCAAAGACCACACCTCTTCGAATATTTTATACAGAATCACAATAACTCTAATAAATAGCAAAAAACACATCAGCTGTGGACTTTTGACAGCAAAAGCAACTAAAATGGATAGCACATGTAACTCGAAGAGGAAATAATGACATAATCTAGACGTTCTACATTACTTCCAACAAAAGGAAGCCTTGATTAGAACTGGAATTGGGATAACAGTTTCTGGACTTGGGAAACGGTGGCAGCACTGGTTACTTGGTCAAGGAATACTGAAAGTTTCCTTATAAAAAAAAGAGGAGATTATTACCATTACCATATTTCAGTATACTAACGAGTAACCTTGACATTTTTGTATTATCTGGCTGTGTATCACGTGAAAAGCATTTACCGATGTTATCCGCTCCCGTGAGCTATAAAAGAGTATAACACACGAAACAGGGTGATTATTAACAACAACAAAAAAAAAAAAAAAAGGAAATAAAAAATATGAAATATAATATAATAACCTATGAATGCTAATGCAGAAATATCCAATATTGATTAGCCATTGTTTCTGTTGCTTAGAGAAAGAATTTTTACGGTTTTCTTCGAGGTGCAAAGCGTTGATTATATATTCGTCAGCTTTATTGGCGTTTTCTTTTCGCGGTTTCTCCTCTAATTATGATCGTAAAAACAGAAAAAAAAATATACTCAACAGGCAGTTTTCGAGAACGGACAACCGTGAGACTATCAGAGAGACTGCAGTCGGATGATAGCAAATGTACACACACGCAGAGAGAGAGAGAGAGAGAGAGAGAGAGAGAGAGAGAGAGTCACATACACACGGGCATACGCACGCACACACACTCATACACACACACACATAGACAAACGTACACTCTTGTATATATATATATATATATATATATATATATATATATATATATATAGAGAGAGAGAGAGAGAGAGATAGATAGATATATACCGGAGTATGCGGTGTGGCTTACTTAGTCTTCTAAGAAGTGATAAAAAAATCCGATATTCGGTCAGATTTCGGAAATTGGATCAAAATTATAGATTTTTAGCACATGACGTGATGTAATGGTTAGCAAGATTGTCTCGCTAAAATATTTACGGCTGAGTAGTGAGTTCGATCCTCACTGGGTGTCCCATACTTTCGGCCTTTGTGGCACATCTAAGCTAAGCTTAGAAATTGCCATATATATATATATATATATATATATATATATATATATATATATAATAAACATAAAACATTAGGCAGCATATGATTTACATACAAAAGAATAATCACACATAGAATTAATCAGAGTATCAATAGACTTCTATCCATCATCAGGCATAAGGAAAAAAAAAACACATGCCTGATGATGGATAGAAGTCTATCCATAAATACTAGCATTTTAACATCAAATAAACTGAAAACTATAGACAAAAGTTTTTCGTCAAGGATCAAAACTCGCACTATGGATGAAAAGGGATTTTAATGCATATATTATGTTTTCTAGCGATGGATGTCGCCAATAATCGCATTAATACTTCTGATTAATTCTATGTGTGATTATTCTTTGTATATATATATGTGTGTGTGTGTGTGTGTGTGTGTGTGTGTGTGTGTGTGTAAATGATGGTCCGAAATCTTGTCACTCCTGCATAATATAATTTTCTATTTCAACGCTGTGTAGGGGTAATATCAAAGAGAGAGTTTCACATGAACGATACCGGAAATCACATGAGTTAGCGGATGCCGTTCGGAAAGTCTATGCACAGATTCGTAAAATATCACAGAGGACATGTCGCCGCTTCTTTTTATTTCACGAAAATGATGGTGTTCATACAGACCTACTCGATGTGTGACTGCTTCAATGAAAGTGAATAAACTGAATACAGTACATGTGCTTTCTCTTACTGTATTAGTTATATTGTTGTCATTACTTTTTGGTAGGCGGTGACAAGACATTCGGACCACCCTCTATCTATCTATCTATCTATCTATATATCTATATATATATATATATATATATATATATAGGTAACTATACTCGTTTCAAAAACCTTCAAATTTTTGATTTGCCAGTAATCAAATCAATCTCAAGGGAAAAAAAGGTTTTAAAAAAAGAAAGCGCTAGAAGCATGAAAGTCTGTCGAAAAAAATCACACATATACAGGTTTGAAGCCCAAAGAAAAAAAAACCCGACACGAGTAAACAACTAACAAAAGAGCTCAATACAACCGTAGAGCAGACCTAGATAAACCTAGTGAGCCAGACAAACCTACAGGTTTATATATATATATATATGTATATATATATATATATATATATATATATATATATATATATATATATATATATATATATATATATGATGGACTCTTCCATTGAGTTCGACATATGAGTTTTCGACGCCCACTAACTAATTATGTGCATGCCTATGACGTCATGACTTTTCAGACCGGCTCGAAAATTGCACAAAAGACCACAAACAGTAGAGGAGAATGTATTGTATCCAAGTGCAGCAGGAACACTGTTAGATGTCTTATTTTGCTTTCTATTTCATGTAGTCTACTGATCCTTACTTCTCAGTGCAGCTATATCAATCTTGTACTTCTTTAGCACCAATGCGACCAGAGCTGTTTTTTTTTCTTTCTGGTGCTGAGTTGTTGTCCTGTAGAGTTCGTACATTCCAAGTGCCAACATGAAGTTGATGTTGTTTCGTAGAGTTTTTCGCAGTAGCCGGATATGTGTGGAACTAATTAGATGTAGTTGTTAGAAAACTACCACAATGATTTGTTTCAAGTGGTGAAGGCTTTTGTCGGATCATCCACATTTTTTGGATCTGTCGATAAAAAAGTAACTGTGCAAAAGACTTGCCACGGAAACTCCGAACTATAGTCCTCATGTGTTATTATCACGGAGTTTAATCTCTCTGGATTACAGTCAATATCATCCAGTACACTCCTCTCGACAGACAAATGCAATATAATGACCGGATTAAGCTGCCAGGAGTTTTCCTTCCCATCTGAAGTCTTTTTATCGTGAAACCAACACTAAAAGGATTGCTAACCAAACCTCAGAGAGAATCCTTTCACCCTCATCAAGGGCAGCTCTCCAGTGCCAGTTGTCATATATATATATATATATATATATATATATATATACATATATATATATATATATATATGTGTGTGCGTAAATGCAGATATAAATAGAATATATCTCTATAAAGACACTATCAACAAAGAGAAAATGAACAATTTACGCATTTCGTTCCCTGGAGAAATTTATTTTATTTTGCAACTTTATTTGATTTTATTTTACAACAGAACAGACACTGCAAGAACTCCTACAGAAGGTAGTGAAGGAAAGCGAGAAGAAAGGACTAAACATCGGATTGTTTCGGAGGGATTGGTAGAGGAAGAGAAAGGGTTTCTACCCGTCAGGATGGATGCTGTAGATGTAGTATGTGTTCCGTGTCGGAGGCCTTCTCTCCTTCCTTGCGTCCCCACCACCGTTGCGTGATATCTGTTAAGTAGTGGTGGTATGACCGGCTATGATTAGCTTAGTCAAACTCTGACCAGCTTAGACATGCTATGACTAACTAAGACCAACAGCGACCCGAGTGGAGACTGCTAAAACCGACCTTGTGTCACAACATGACTCAATGGGGGTGGGTAAGTTAAATCTCGGACGAAGCATCAATTGAAAAAATACAGAAAGTATGGGTTTTAGCAAAAAGGAAGCACCCGATATGCAAATTAGAAATTGGAGATACCAAAATTAAATAAATCAAATATCTTGTAAATGTTTTAACAGAGGATGGAAAGTGCGACACTGAAATCCGAAGACGCATTGTAATCGCAAAAATGACTTTTAAGTATACTATTTACAAACATGAAAATTTCATTAGAAACAAAGAAAGATATTGAAATATTACGGAGTTTTAGTCCTCATATATGACAGTAAATGCTGCACATTCTTCTCACAAATTAAGAAGGGTCTTGAGGCAACAATATACGGTTCTACGGAAGGATGCTGAGAATACCAAGGAATGAACATGTGATCAACTTATACTTAGCATCAGAAAGAGACAGATGAAGATTCTAGAGCACATAATGAGGAAAGAGATCTTGGAAAATTGACACTCACAGAACATACTGAAGGCGATAATGACAGAGGAAAACAGCGCATGACCTACCTAACGATCTTGTGTAAATGGTTGGTTGACCTGGCTTTAGGAGAGATAGTAAAAAGATGAAACATTTCTAAGTGCGTCAAAGGACAGCGAATTGTGGAGAGCTATAATTGCTAACGTCCTGACGAGACGTGACTCATAGAAGACGAAACGTTAACTCAGAGTTGTTATTCTAATTTAATCATAAGTGGATTAAAATCGAACAAATAAGAATGGTTACCATTGTAGCCTAATTGGTATTCTATTGTTAAACATGACCAAAGTAGAAATCTCTTTAGAGGTGAAACCTGAAAACTTGTTGCTTATTTAAGAGCTACAGAAAATTAAACAGCCTAAGCATTATTATAGACATCAACAAAAATAATTAATTATTTATAATGATTGATCTAAGAAATTCTTAAAAACTTATTCCTATATTGAAATTATTTATTCTATCTAAAAGTGGATATGCCTTCCGAAGTAGTCTGTATTTTACGGATGTTTAGCAATCATATAAGGTTTGTTTTGTTTTACGGCATATCAACCACAATGGGTTATTTAAAGCCGACAACTATTATTGCTGGTAATTTTTTTTTTTCAAAAATGTATTGCTGGTAATAATTTTTCTTCATAAATCTATTGCTGATAATAATTCTTTTACAAAGTGTTTTTGGTATTAAACCTATTTTTACATTTTCATAGTTTTTTGACCCCAGTTTGGGGTTAACTATTTGCCTAGAGTTGGGACCCTAACAGGTGCTACCACCCCGGGTCAGGGTGGACCTGGGGACACCAGCAATTAAGAGGTGGTTCCACGCTCCTCAAAGCCTCTTGACTAGAAGCCTTGCTGTTGGCCGTATCGTCATACCCAGGACGCGTGATATAAGGGAGGTGATGGAATAAATAGATTCTAACATCTCACTCCGTAGCATCAAGACAGGAATCGAAAACATCTCTGGTGAAGCGTAAAAGCTAAAAGCATAAAAGCTATACATTGGAACTTTATAAATACTGTTAATATTTTAGGAAGACATCATCTTATTTGGGTGTCTATAAGGAGTTCACAACCATTTTCACTTATGTCGAGTTGTGATAAAGGTTGTGCAATTTTCTTTTTTATCAATTCACCACCAAGCAAGGGAATAATATAACTAAGACGCACAGTAAAATATAATGAAATTTTTTTATAAGTAACGCGAAAGCCAATCCGAAATATGAAACACCTGTTCAAAAGTGCTGGGAGGAGTGTGAGCTGGGCGATATGTGAACGTATCTACTCCTATTGAATGAGAAATAATAAATAAATAGTCAATAAAATTTCAGAGTTTAGGCGGAGATGATAGCGGTATAGAGTTGAAGTAAACTTTAGAAGGAACCGGAAATCCAATCCTGAACAGGAACCAAATGATAAACATTGAAGAGCGTAGAACGTAATACGTCTCTGGTGTAAAGCAAGATTGGGCATTCAAAACAACCCGAAAAATGACCACCACTTATTACATCGATGCAAAGCTGGTTAAACCAGTACCGTATTTAACGGCATATAAGACGCACGGGTGTATAAGACGCACCCCAATTTCCGCAGGGCAAATTAAGACAAAAATAATAATTAGTAAAATTATTAGTAAATAGTACAGCCTAGGCTGTATTTATGAAGTACTATTTTTTTGTTAAACAAGCCATGATTACAATTAACCGAAAAATAATACGAAAAAAGAAGAAAACATATATTAAAATTGTATTATTTCCAAAGGTAAGAAAACAAAATAAAAATCAAGCAATTATTAAAATTGAGCAAAAGAGTACAGTTATCATTCAGTCAAAAAATTTCCTTTATATGATCTGTACAATTTGCGTTTTGTAAACGTCTTAGTAGAATAATTAGGATTTAAAAATTTTGATTGTATTTATAACAATGGAACCGGGAGTTATCCCAAGAAAAATATTAATGAAACAAATATATTTTACAAATATATAATTTGAATTTATTGCATATAATTTTAGTGAAACAAAGTATTAATATTAAACGTGATGAAATTAATATAATGAATATTATCAATAACAATTTTAATTTGCATAACAGCCTTTTAAATAATGGCAATAGGTATATAGAAATTATTCTTAAGTCTTGCCAGTTAGCTAATTACAGTGGCTATCGCGAATTTTAAACCTACATAAGACGCAGGGGAATTTTAAAATATATTTTTAGTAAAAAAAGAGTGCGTCTTATATGCCTTCAGTAATTATAAGTGAGTACTCAAATGAATGTACTCATGGTTTTCCATGAGTACATTCATTTGAGTACTCATGTATTTTTCTTAAGACTATAGTATCCTCAATACATCTTATGTATAAAAAAAAGAAGTTTTTCTAATTAAATAACGTCTTAGTCTGATTGTATTTTTCATTTTACGATCCATTACACCACCTATGCATTGAAGCTTACAACTACAACATATGGTATTCACAAGCGTTCACTAATCTGGGTACTAACCTTACTCGATGTGGCTTAAATTTGGTGTTCGTACGGGAATGAGTGTTTCACCGTCATATGATCCTAATCCATGGGCCTTAATATCTGCAGGAAATAAAGGCAATCTCAAAAAGTCTGATATGGAAAACTGCATGAAGGATATCGGAAACATTTCAAAGAAAACATGTATAAGAGTCAAAAACAATAGTCGACAGATAATAGAAAATATATTTTATTACTAAAATGCATTTTCTATTATCCGCTTTGATGAAAATAAATTAAAAAAAATTTAAAGAAACTTATTTCGTCATATGACATGTGTTTTGATTATTTTTTGAGACGTTCTTTCCCTTGATACGAAAACTAATTACTTCGATATTTATTGAAGGAAAACATTTTTTCCTCAAAGCCGTATTTTAAAACGCGGAATATTTCAATGCAAAATCTTTGTTCATTGTTAGAAAATGAAAGTGAATGGAATTGTCTGTTTTTGTTGTTCGTGTCGACTGTTGACAAGAATAGGAAATTAATAATTTCAATGAATATGCGATCAGACGTCGTTGAAACAATCTCAAAATGGTAAGGTTTACAGACGCGAGAACAAGAAATACAGAGAGTGCAATACGTAAAGATTCTTCGTTCTCTTATTAAGATCCATAGAACGAATATTTTCTTAAAAACAAACTAGTGATCAACTGCAGGAATGAGAATAAAAAAAAAGAATGACCAGGAGTCAAGACAAAAAGTTGATAATTAGATACACTAGATTACAAGAGAACGCCTAAGAATATTCTAAAGAACTATTTCCTTCCGAATATCTTTTCAAAAAGTATTCTTCTAAATAAATAAACAGCAAATTGTGTTTGCTCGTCCGTATGTCTGAAATCTCTCTAACTCAGCATATACTTTTTTTGGAATTAGAATGATTCCGGGTTTGAAAATCTTTCCTTCCTCTGGTTCTTGAACATCCAGGAATTGGATATGTGCCTGGATGAATACAGAACAGTTCAAAATTCAAATTTTAAAATAACTGGAAAAAAATTTGTGATTTTAAAAATTTTAATTTATGTTGAGTTTAAAATTAAATGTTTTATCAATTTAAAAATGTTTTAAAAACAGTTTGAAATATATCCAAAGCATTGCAAATCGAGGAAATGAATTTTATTTCTTCAAAATGCCAAGGAATTACAGTTAAAGTGAGAGGTTCCGTGACGTGGAGTTTTAAAGTCCCGTAGAGTTTGTGATTTCATGATCTCATCTCAATTGATGTTCCCCGGAGTTTGTGATTTGAAGAACTCGATTTTCGACCTGAATTGGAATTTCGGCTCAAATCGGAATCTAGGCCAATTCGAATCAGACTGAAAGTGAGGTTTTGTACTTCCATGGAATTAATTTTAGAATTCAAAGTTATTTCTTCAAAATTAAGCTAGTCTCATAAAATAAAGGATAGAAAATTTATTCAAGGATATTTAAAAAGCGTAACGTCTCTAAAGCACCAATAAAAGAAAAATTCGAACTGAAATAATAAAAATAACATTAATTGTATTCTTCTATTAACTGTGTCACTTCAGGACCTGAGCCACAATGGCTTCTACAACTTGCTGTCATTTCTAGCTCTTAGAAAGGTTTTGTTTTTTTGCTACAGTTTGGTTGGACAGATTATTCTCTGCTATTCTCAATCCCTCTTGTCTTTAATATGTCTTCTGTGTGCCAAAATTCATTCATCCTTATGTTCCCTTGAAATTTCAAATGCCTTTTTCAGATTCTAAGTATACGACAGTCGACTGGAAAGTTCAAAGATATAAATGACATGCTAGTACACCATTTGGTGTGTCTACTAACTGGTCAGCACATGAAATTTGCAGTCGTCCTTCTTAAGTGTCCTTTATATGTCCATTTTCGCTAAAATTTCGTCGTTGTTCACATGTACAGTTAATGGTGTTCTCAGTATACTTGTGCAGAACCACACTTCTGCTGGCTCAACTCTATTCGTCATCCGGGAGATTGTGCAGCATTTGCTGCCATATAGGCGGACTGATATTCAATAACAGTTTTGTAGAATTTTCTTTTACTTTACTTCATGGTTCATAGAAGAAGATTTATAGAACATAGAGGATTTACCATGTAACTTACTACAGATCAGAGTACACTTGTTAGCTTCAGTGTTATACAACCGACATCATTGATAAGCAAATGAGTCTAATAATAATAATAATAATAATAATAATAATAATAATAATACTATAAAGAAGAACAATGAAAATACCCATGAAATAACAAGGTACCCAACTTTTGACATTATCATCTGTCATGAATTCAAAAATCTGTTGCACAAACTTTCAGTCAGTTATGTGCCATGCGTGATACACGCTTAGGCGATCATGTATCTTTCGATACATGATAAAGATTTTTTCGCGTAGTAGGTTGATATTTCTTTCTGCGGTAGTTGCCATCCAAGGCTATACAACACGGTCTCTCCTGCTATTTACCCATAGCTGGGGGAGAAGAAGAGTATTCATACCTTTCCCATGGGTATTAGCACGCTAAGTGAATGTATGCTAATTAGTAACAACAATTAAATTCCAGAATGAATCAGGGAAGGGATTACATATCTCCTACCATAAACGGATGGAACCGACGATCCAAAACATTATAAGTTAATAACATTTATGCCAACTACATATAAATTGATCACGTCTGTCCTAATGAAAAGTACTTACTCTTTTCTCGACGAAAACAACATTCTTTACCCTGGATCAGAAGGGATGTCGAACAGGTTCATATAGTTGCAAAGTTCAAGTATTAGTAAATGAAATGATTCTGGAAAATTGCAAGAAAAAAGGTAGAAATCTTAGCAGTATATAGATTGCTGTAAAGCCTTTGATAGTGTGCCACATTCTTAGATATTTAAGGCTTTGGAAATGTTTAAAGTCTCCTAGGTAATAGTAAATTTCCTTTAATATAACATGCATCATCCTAAGGCGGATGTTGATCATCTGTATGTATTTCGATCCAAAGGAGACACCGGATTGGTTTAAATGGAATTCTTACAAAACCACAACAATCGATCTTCAAACATACGTGGAAACTACAGAAGAATGGATGATGATCAATGTAACAGAACATAAAAGAAATAAGATACTTTCTTTATTCACTAGTGAAGGAAGCCAAAAAATTCGAAAGGGAATTTCAAGTGCGGCAAAGAAGTACAAATAAACCACAATACACCTACTGCAGCGGCAAAGAATCTAGAAAAGAAAGCAAAAGCAAATGCAATGTACCAAATGCAGAAATGATGGCAAGATAAGACTCTGCATCGCCAATACTCTGCCCGTACCAAAGAAGCTGATGTAGAAAATTCCCTTACATATCAGTGGTTCCGTAGCGCAGGGTTAACAGCTGAAACCGAATGTTGCACGGGAACAAGGCTTGCTAACTAAAATTTACCACGCACACATACTGAAAAAATATAGTAACTCAAAATGCAGATTCTGTGATAAATATCCAGAAACACTTCACTATCTTATTTCAGATCGCACACTGGTGTTAGCATACACTGAATATAAAACTCGGCCTGATAGAGTAGGCCAACGTATGCACGGGAAAATATGCAACATTTACAAAAAGAAAACTGCAAGTAACTGGTATGAACATCACTCAGACCCGGTTACAGGGATAAGACCTGGAACAATTTTATGTGACACTACAATACACACCGATAAAACAAAGCTAATCGCCCAGATATCATGATCAAAAGCCTCAAAAACATAATGTACTTCCTTAATTGCTGCAGATTGTAATGTATCTTTGAAAATATTCAAAAGACGATCAAAATACAAGGATCTTGAATTGGAAATCTAAAACAAATGTGGCACATGAGAACATCAGTAACTCCAGTTATAGTTAGAGCCCTCAGATTGATTACAAAACGTTCCTATACACTCACTGAAGGGATTCCTGGTAGCCTATGGATTAAAGAAATACAACGAATTGTACTCACAAATACAACTCACACATTTCTATGTAAAATGTATGTGATCTTGGGTTTTGTTTTGTTTTTTCTTTTTTTTATAAAAATGATTAATGGAAAATATCACGAAGTCATTTACCCTCATCTAAGAGCAGGTTTGAATTCAGCGTTTTCCTTCTCCTAGACCAGTTGCCATCCAAGGCTATAGAACCCAGTCTGTCCTGCTATTTACCCATAGCTGGAGAGAGAAGAAAGAGGATTCACACCTTTCCCAAGGGTGTTAGCACGTAAGTGAATGTAATGGATTCGAACTCGGCTCTCCGATTTCTCAATCCAAGCCGCTATCCATTACTCCACCGTGATATACGAGAGTTCAAAATATTATCTAAGATTTGAATATTAAATCCCTGACGTGGTCACCACCACGAAGGGAGCATGAACGAGCTCGCTGTCTCATTCCAAACACAGATATTATGAAGTTCCACCGTCAGCAAAAGATATATCAGATACCTGAAGAAAATAGCAAAATCTTAGATAACCTGTTGAACTTTTGTATATCAGTCATGTAATCAAAATATACACTATGTCATTTTTATAATCCAAGATAATTGCTGTGTCCCCATATTATGGGACACCCTGTGTATATTCAAATGATCGGAATTGTTATCGTAAATAAAGTCAAGAAAATCTGTCAATTGATGTAACAGTTCCAACCGGACTCAAATCAAACGAGTGAAAAGTAACAGGAAATTTTAAACTTCCATATGGAATATGAAGGTAGCGATTTAATGCTCCACTTAAAACTATTATGATGAATTGCTGCAATAAATCTAAATCTGCGAATGAATTGAAATCATCTAAACAACAGCATTTATGAAACTAACAAGAATTATGAAGAACAATCTGCAGTCGCATCTTTTTCATAAATTATTGGCGCTAACTCTCATATGAACAGCTGTACATCTCTTCATCATATCTCTTTCCAACATTTATCAAATTTATCAGGTTCATGTCTCTCAGGCCTTCTATTCTTAATTAATTGGGGTTGTTAAGATAAGAAAATAACTTCAGACCACTTTAGTGCTGGGGGGAAGCGATCATACCGAGAAAAGTACTGTATATTTGAGCAAAGTTGTTATCATTCAATCTACAATGATACCCAACTGACTTGAGGTTAATAAGCAAATGAGTGGAATAATAATAATAATAATAATAATAATAATAATAATAATAATAATAATAAGAAGAAGAAGACGAAATCAAAAACACATCTACAAAATCCCTTTCGCAATATCTCTCCAGGAAATTCAAAACAATATTTCTAGCAAGCACAGCCCATATCCCACGAAGATCTATGACAATTTAAGGTTTTTGTATCATGTGGAAACAATAAAAAATCACATTCATCGCCATTATAGTGTGATTTCCTCGCGTGTCTAAGATGTAGCACAAGGTCATAAGAATGGGGCACTGAGTAAGTGATAAACTCATTATTCAATCTTCATCATCCATCATTTGGAAACCGGAGTGGGGATCATTAAGCCAATGCGAACGATCGTTTTTCTTAGCTGTATAGTATGTGCATACACAGGATACATACAAGAGTATTAGCACGGAAGCGAATGTAATGGATCCGACTAGGTTTCAAACTGGAATTCGAACTGGAATTCGAACTCAGCTCTCCGATTTCTCGATCAGATCCTCTCTTAATTGACCTTGAGAGACAAGCTTGCTAACCATACGCCACAACGAAGTACCCTACCGTTATTGGTTAAACGTAGCTTAGAGGTATAGGGCACCCAGTGAGAACCGAACCCACTCTTCAACCGTAAATAGATCTAGCTAACCACTACACCAGTGCCCCGTTGCTATTGGTTATGACCCGGTATGTAATTATAAAACAAATGTCGGCCGAAAATAATTACAAATACTACTACTACTACTACTACTACTACTACTACTAATAATAATAATAATAACTGTTGCTAGTAGAGATTATTACGACAATTATAGTTCTTTCATTGCTACAATTAATACAACTGATAAACTGGTGTCACTACTTGTATTAATAAATATAACAATATTGAAAATGATTGTAAGGAAATATATTTACTTTCGAATGCTTGCTCGTGAAAGTTTTTCTTTCGTTAACATGGCCACTGGGAAGATAAAATGATCTCTTTTATATCTGAGTCTACAATACAAATAACATAGTGTCGTTTTTTCTAATAACAGCTGACACTCTCAGTTGAGTAGTAGCGTGTGATATTTTTTACTTCAAATAATGTTTGATGCGTTTTTCATAGAATAATTGTGTAATTATAGGCTGAGAAACGGGAAAACTAATAAGAAACATTCTACTGCTGGTAATTTTTGTCCAAAATAATTCAGTTTCCGCTTAAAGGTATTATCCAAGCGGACCAAGAGGACCAAGCGAGATTTAACTAAAATCCTAACGATAGATAAATTTGTGGGGATAATGTTATTTCTCCTTCGATATGTCTCTTTTGGTAATATATCTCCTTTTATATTCTTTCATTCGTAATATGGATAAGTTTTGCAAAACTGACACTTTGGGGGCTTTAGAATCTTTTAATTGTATTTCTTTTAATATTGTAGTCTCATTTAATGCTATGTTAATGGTACTTTTTTAATTGTTCTAGTCTATTTTAATGACGTTTTAATATTTTTTCCTGCAATGATATTTATTTTACAATTTCCATAAACGGTATTTTAATGGTATTTCTTTTATATTTGTGCAAAATCTTTATACTTATTAGATAGTTAATACATATTTTATTATACTTTTAAAGAAATTTAAATTAATTAAATATTTTAAAGGATTTTCATATATTTTCAAAGTACTTTTCAAAGAGATTTTTAATATATATTATACGTGTACAAGAACTTTTAAAATTGTTTAAAGTCGGCATTGTTTGGCTTATAGTCCCTTTCACGGTATTTCTTTTAATATTTTAGTCTCTTTTAATGATATTTTAATGGTATTTATTTTAAAATTTTAGTTTTTTAATGAAATTTTAATGGTATTTATTTTATTATTTTAGTTTCTTTTAATGCTATTTTAAAGGTATTTGTTTTAACATTCTCTTTTGACTAGCCGAGACATTCAACCCAAAGTAAAATACAAATTAATATTTCCAACACTAAATGGACACGATCATCACTTATCGTGCCCCGTAACTCATAGCAGCAGTATTGTCTCTTGGTTAAGAAAGCCCGGCGTAGCCATTCCCTCTTAAGAGTTTTTTCTTTTCGGCTGATTGCCATCTTAAACCAAGAGAGCCCAGTCAGCCACTTTATTTAACCCATATAAGAGGGAAGAAGTGATGCGTTCATCACCGACGTGAGGTGACTTCCCTATATTTTTTATGCAAAGATTTGCATGGCAACTGCTCTGACGAACTTTTTCCCCTGGTGCCCGAATACATGGATTTAAGCGTGATACTAGATTGGCATTTAGGTCCCACCCTTTTCCTGTTGAAAAGGCTAAATGTAACACCACTTCTACTCCAAGAGTTTTCTTTTCTAGCACTTACGCACACATACTCTTGGCAAACGTATGAATCGATCACTTCTCCCAGCTATGAGTTGAATGGGTTCTTTAGCCATGGCTGGCAACCAGGCTACAGCAGAAAGAAATGGCAACCTAATGCAGGAAAAATCTTCTGCCTCGAAAGATACATGATCGCCCAAGCGTGTATCACGTGTGTCACTTAACTGACTGATCCAGTTAAGTAGATTCGCAAATCGTGTGAACAGTTAAGTAAACGTCATGTGAGGCGTATTTCAAAAGGGAAAATAAACCGAAAAGAAAACATTCTAAAAAATCAGAAAGCTAAGCAGCATTCGTTTTTCGTGCTTTCTGGACACAGAGATATTAATCGTTTAGTGATACAAGTCTTACTAATTAACCGATAGCTATGGGGAGAAAAGGTAAATTCATACTTATCCCCAGGGTATTTGTGTGTAAATGAATATAACGAATCCAAATTGAAACTCGGCTCTTCGATTAATGATTCCGAGCCATTATCCATTATACAGCTTACCATATTTAAGTTTACAGCATCTGGTATTCCCAAGCAGCCAACCATACTGGCCAGGCTTGAGGTTGCTTAACTTCGGTGATCGTATAAAGACTGGTCTTTCAACGTGATGCGACAGTAAGCAAGCATAGCCAGGATAGTAAGGATGATGGGACAAAACTTCCATATTTAGTTTCATAATTTAGTTTCATTCATTCGGTCAATATAGGATCTTTCATATCTTGTAAGAACAGTTTATTTTCAAATAAGTAGTTTTCCAAACTAGTAATAACTACACAGTACTTTATTTAATTCACCATAAGTAAACAATCGATTAGAGTGATAACGCTATTAACCTACTTCAACAGCGCTTTGCAATCAGCTTCTTAAAATATGATCGTATCGCATATCATACGGTTGTCTGTGTAAACTGAGAGAATGAAATATTCATGTATTTTATCACATCAAATATCGACGCGTATGATATGACAAAAGACTTTTGACTATGACATACCAGATAAATATAAGCATTTTGTCTGCAATAACCATTGATTTTTGTCTTGTTGTTAAGAACATGAACTACAACATAAGTCTTGTGGTTGCAAACATTTTCTTCATTGTCCTGTCGAAAGGAATGAAAAAGAAAATTCGAAAAGAGGACAAAGCGACAATTTACCTGTCTCCAAAAAGTGTTCCATACGAGGTCAGCGTGAAAAGTAACGGGACTGTTGTCATAAACAATTTATTTCCAAACAACAAACTACATTGGTTTCCTTTCGATGTAATCCCCCTCGAGTCTAATGTACTTTTCCACCCTTCTTTGACACGCTTATATTTCACGGATGGAAGGACTCTTCTTGGATGACTCTCAACTCCGTCGTTAGAACAATCTTGATGGCTTCCAAGCCTTCAAAACGGGTCACTTTGATGATTCACTTGAGCATGGGGAAAAGAAAAAGTTGCGGCTAGAAAGAAGAGGTGAATAGGGTGGTTGTTCCAGTACGGCGAGTGTTTGCCGGAATTGCCGGATGCTCAGGGCGTTGTGAACAGGTCCATTATTGCGGTGAGGCAGCCACGATGCGTCCTGCCACAAAAGCATGTGAAAAAGAAATGCAATAGTTGAAGCAAACTAAAAATGCATTTACATCCACCCAATATATCATGTAGATGATAACACAATAGGCTTATGAATCAATTTGCGTTACCTTTCAGGCAGACAAACCTCGTGTATGTATATATATATATATATATATATATATATATATATATATATATATATATATATATATCGTTACGTCCCTTTGATCCATTTCCGGTTAGGAAGAGAAAAGTCATACGGAGCAAGATCAACGATCAGGGTGCGTTGTCGTGATGAAGCAGCCGCGATTTGTCCTGCCAATTAAGCATATGAAAAATACAATTCTTGCAAAAAGCTATGATCACAGTGATACTCTCCCAAGATATCATGTTAGATGATAACACAATCCGATTATCCCTCTTTTGTCTGTAGCTCACACAGCACAGCCAGTCCAGTTACTTTTAAGATAGACCTCGTACAACAGTGCTTGTCCAGAAAGCAGAAAAAAAAGAATATCCTACGAATGTTCCTTCAAAAGTGAATTCTACTAACCTTTCTGATTTTTTAAAATGTTTCTTTTCGGTTTATATATGTACTCATTTTTGAAATCCGCATCACATGACGTTTACTTAACTGGGCACACAATTCTCGAGTTTTCATAACTGGGTACTTGTCTTACTTTAACCACATCAACACGGACACGTTTTTTGATACCCCCCTCAACGATTTAATTTGGTTCAGCCATATTGCCCGCCCTGTCGGTTTGGATTGTATTAGGTTGGTGCAAAAATAATGACGTAAGAATGTTGTTTTTTGACGTTAAAAAATACGTCAAAAAACGATATTATTACATCATTATTTTTGCACCAACCTAATAGAATGCACCGACTTCTATGTACACAGGTAAAATCCCCACCATGAGTCCACCTGTCCACCAGTAATGTCCCAGGACGGAAACTTGGAGTGTGTATAAGTGGTCCTGTAACAAGCATCACTCCTCTTTCGTCCTTACTTAGGGTAGACGGATGGTCAGAGTGATCCGATCAGATGAATGGGTAAAATTGCGTAAAAAAAATATTTAGATTCCTGCATTAAAATAGACCATAAGGGTTGATATTCCGTTAAACAAAATCAATCAAACCAAGTTAACCATATCTGTCTATGTCTCTGAGATGAGGTATTATGATTACTTACATTATTTACTCCATTCGGGCTATCCTCACCTTCATTGCCGTTTTCACAACGTTTCGGCTGTTGTACGCTCCGACCATCTTCAGGTGATTGGAATTTAGAACCGAGCCCTTTATTCCGTCCACCAGAGTAGACTGTTCTAGTTCCAAGTGACACGCCTCATCTAGATGTTTCAGTTATTTCCCTTTAACTTGAGGACACATGGCCCAGTGGATAAAGACGTTGTTTAGTTCCAGTGACTAGACCCAAAGAGTTGTGAGTTCAATACCAGGCTACACCAGTGGTGAACCAAAACTTGGAGAGTTGAGTTAAAGTGAAAAAAAATGAGACATGCGGAAGGGGCATGACACGTGGAACTAGAGCAATCTACCCCGGTGGACGAATTAAAGGGTTCGGTTCGAAATTCCAGTCACCTGAAGAAGGCCAGAGCGTACAACGAACAAAACGTTTGAATATGGCAATGAAGATGAGGATAAGAGTCCAAATAATGTAAGTGACGTAATCAAGATAACCATGTTCGGGAATGTATTATATCGAGGAAAAATTATGTTGCATTCTGACAAATGATATCGAGGAAAAATTATGTTGCATTCTGACAAATGATATCTTGGAAAAAGTTAGGAAAAAATGATTTTTATTAGTTTTGGTTTCGTGACATTATAATGACAACGTAAAAATATCGGCAGGTGACATTTAAAAATACCCGAACTTTACGAAGAGAATGTTGCAAATTAATTTCGAATTATTTTATATATATATATATATATATATATATATATATATATATATATATATATATATATATATAAGAAATCGAAATTGAATACTGACAATGATGAAAGACTTAAAATACTATTGCAGTTGAAATAACAATTCAAACTATCACGATGAAAAGTTTAAGAGCCAAAAATATTCTAATAAATAACCTAATAAAATGCCATTAACATAAGTACAGAAAAGTGCTATTAATGGTATGTGCAGTATTGGTATGTGCAGTATCATGACTAATTGCACTTGAAATCTAATCACTGACATTTGATCAGTCTGGAGTGAGGTTCGTTAGAGACAACCAAGCATAATATGGAAGCTTAAAAGTGTCTCAAAGATTTTAAGAAATCTTTTAATGTCTATCCTTTAAATTAATGCGCAAAATATTTTTCTTAGTTAAAGTAACCTCCTCTGATATTAAATAATCGACAATGAACGAACAAAAAAAAACAGTAGAATGTGACAATTCATGGTGATTTCACTGACAGTATTAAACACATAGTTCCAAATTCATCATATCAAAAATGGGATGCAAATTTCACCCAAACTATTATCTATAGAATACGTTCATGAATCTCACACACACACACACATACACATAGACCGCATAAATTTTGACCTACAAGCCGACCTGGCGTACAAGACGACCTCGAGATTTTTAGCCGAAAATTCTGAGTTAGACTTATACCTACTGTATAGATCGACCTCCAAATATACTGTCCAAAATATAGTCCTACCGGTAGATGAAGTTAGCCTACAGTATACGATAACCTGTACCAAGGCTACATAAGATCACACCACTTACCTGTATATTGAGACACTAAGTGTCATATATTTCTATATGCGTTGTATAGCAAACTACCTACAGCACACACGGTTAGGTAACTTATAATACATTGGTATAAGTTACAATTCGTAAGGTCTACAGATAAAGTAGATAATTTAATTTTCTTGTACTGATTCACTGGAGCTGTCTATTTTTTCATCATTTTTTCTATCTAATATATATATATATATATATATATATATATATATATATATATATATATATAGGGTTAGGTGTGATGTTTATGTGTGTAAGTGTTGTTCAGGTTTTCTTGTCAATTAGTTTCTTGTGAAGCATCATGTTTATTTAGCTTTCAAATTTTTTGTGTATTCAGGGTGAGGGTCTGTTGCTAGACTTTTCTAGGTTTTTTTTTCGGCTAGCTGATTGTTGGCCTCTTTAAGGTATTCTTTGATTTCCCAGATCACTGTTTTGGTTTGTGTATGTTTGTACAGCACCTCAGGGATGTCCGTGAAAGTTCGTTGTTTGTTTTGTGTGTGGCATTCCTGTTGTCGACTGCTACTAACAAGCTGGGGATATTTTCTCCTGATGATGGCCATGCTGGTCGAAACTAGTGGAGGAACCTAACTGAAATAATAAAACAAAAATGTTAATATACATCCCAGTGTGGCTGAAAATTTAATTTTTAAATTTTTCAATATATTTTATTGTTCAATATATATATATATATCTGTGTATATATATATATATATATAAAAGTGAACATTTAAGTCAACACTCAGTGGCGACAGGTTGTGTCATGCTAGACGCAATCGTCAGACCGTTTATATACGTGCATGCGAGGAAATATTATTCAGCGAAAAAATAGAAAAATGCTCTGATTGCTGACATGTATAAATTCACGAGACATTCACGAGAAATGTTCGCTACACTTCCAATGTTTGAATTTCAACATACAAATGCGTATGTATAGACACAACAACACCCATATACATACATATGTCAAATCTCAAACTGTCCACATATGTTTATATCTGTATGAGTCCCGGCGGACGAGCAAGTGTGTATGTGTGTCTGCGTACCTCATCGGGTGTACGGACATGCATCTATGTTAGCGTTAGCACGATGACATCACGACGACGATTCCCTCCCACTCCCATAATAACACCAGTACACACAATCTACATAAACCTAAATTTTTTAAAAAGTTAATTAGTTTGTCTGACGATCGCAAAAGCGTGAAACCCAGGGTCACAAACTCACATCAATCCAACCAAATATATACATATATATTCATTTATCTATACATTTCTTTATTTTATGATTAGTAGATATGTGTGACAAAGTGCCTCGAACGTTCGCTTTCCGGCCATGGGACACGAGTTCGAACTTCATCAGGGTTGATGTATCAAAAATGTGGAAAGTACCTGAAAACCATATTTCTGGTTGACTCAGTCCTTGTGAGTATAAGGGTAGATTGGGTAAATGGAAATATTTGAGAGCAGTTGATGCAAGTGCTAGCACAAGTAATGGTGGACGAGGAATGATCACGGCAGATAATGAGGTCTTTCTCAGAAACTGTAAGGTCCGCAGAGAATAATTACAAAAAATTACAGTGAGCACTGTGGATTTTTGAATAAATACAAATATTTCTGAGCAGGCGTCTGCAACAGTGATTTACTAGCCGCCCTAGCAGACAGGCATTTTCGGATATGTACGGCAAGCCCCCCACCCCCCAAACACACGCACACACACATTTATATATTAATTCGTTCATTCGAAAATAAACATTTTCTGCAAATTTTCATAACACGAATGTGTCAAATAAATTTAGATATAAGTATAGATAGCAGTGGAAAAAAAAAGGATGTATGTTATTTTGAAATCTACAACTTTTACCAGTTTGTATGGCGGCCACAGAGGAGGATAATGGCAGCTATTTTTGTTACATTTACCACTCCATGTCGTGAAGAATAATATTTCATAAAAATGTTAAATAACCCGCCTTCCAAAGCGTATTGATTTCCAAACATAGGTTATTAATAATAAATATTCATTTTCTCAAAATATTACTTTGAATTTATCGTTTACACACATACTTCTCTCTTCACACACACAGACACGCACACATGTACATACATATATATATATATATATATATATATATATATATATATGTGTGTGTGTGTGTACACATACGTATGTATACGTGTGTATGTGTTTATACATTTTTGCATGCGTGTATATGTGTATGTTTTTCTGCCTATATATATATATAAATATATCTATATATCTATATATACATATATATATATATGTGTGTGTGTATGTGTGTGTGCATGTCTTTAGGCAGCAATCCTTCTTTCATGCACATTTCATTGAATACGGCAGACAAGGTGCTTTGATTTAGTTTTTTTTTATACAGTTTCACATGTGACTATATGATCCCGTGAGAAATTTTATAAAAAACTAAATCAAGGTACCTGAATTGTCGTATTCAATGAAATGTGTATGTATATATATATATATATATATATATATATAAATGATTTTCATTTCGATATAGATACTTAAAATTTCTTTAATAAATCGTACTGAAAGACCTTTTTCACTTTTTGATAACACCCATAATTTTTGACTCGAAATCTGGGACGATAAAATTGGTAACCTTTTGAAAACGAATAATATTCATGTTATTACTGGTATCGCCAAGCTAAGTTTGGCACGGCCATAATGATCCTGTTGTTGAATCGAGAAAAAGGAAAACACTTTTGAGGCCATTTAACATAAGTAGATTTGAGCTCGGCGAAAATTAAACTCAGGTATCGTGCCATGACCTGCGTTTCATCGCACGATTCGGATTATTTCTTGCAAATATTTTACAGTTGAGCTGTTGCCGTCATTAAATTATTGCTTATTATAGAGATGTCGATGGATATAAAATGGTTCTTGGTCATGTTTCTCGGGAAATGGGAATGTCGAGAAGCCTCGTTAACAGAACGGTCTTGTCCTATTTTAAACACCGGAGGATACGATATTATTTGCATGAATCACGCGAACCACAGTTATGTTAGAACTAAATTATTACGTTCAAAAGCATGAGAGAGGAAAGAAGAGTCGAGATACAGATGGACAGTTGTTCGTCTCCATAACAACTAAAACTTTAAAGATGTTTCGTGTTTGGCGTATTCTAAATAGACTGTTTCGTGCACAGAGCTTAAACCTGGAATTCTATTTCTGAAGTCTTGATAAGTAAAGGAGTACAGTAAAAAAAAGTATGTGTTTCTATGGCAAATCATCAACTAATACTTGCCAGAAAGGCCCACTTGCCTCCCTGAGTAGCACATTATATACGCACTGTCCACAATTATTGCCGTGTTAAGTTCAATCTCCGTAAGGCGTACTCAAGAACTGTCATATTTGTCCGACTCATCAAAAGTGTGAAATAGTGCAATTGTCAACAATTATCAAGTAGCTGTAAACTCGTCTTACAGACAGAATTTGAAGTTGGTTCTTGCAGAAAGTGTAAATGCAAACTTTGGCCTATTTAAGCGATCATTGATTTAAAATTTATATGTTTATTGCAGCATATCTTAGTTTGAACTCATTAAGGTCATGATCTTTCGGGTTATGTTTAATTTAGATATTTGGGAAAATTTCACACACGAATTCCTATAATGACCCAAGATAAACCTAGATATTTTAGTGAATTCTGATTTGAAATATGAAACTCGTAAAACCTGAGTAGATTGTAACCATTTTCTAAATCATACGCTGAAATGAAATGACAATTTTAAAAAAAAAACAAGAATTTAAGAACAGAACAAAAATTCTAGATTTTTATCATAATCCCCTTCTCTTGGATTACATGAATTTTACTTGCGCAAAATTAACTGAGATTTACCCGTCCGATTTTCCTTTGTAGCTTTAAACACAGGAATAAAACTGAACTCTGTTATAATTAATACAGGGTGCAGCAGAAATACCTCCCACATTTTAAAGTCCATCATAACAGCTATTAATAACTTTATTTCATTGCTGTTTAAACAAAGCGCTATAGTTTTTATTTATTTGATTTTAAAAATCCTCCAAACCTGGCCTCCATTCGCCATACACTGTTGTAGACAATTTGTAAGGTTTTGTATCACCCGGATGATCGAGCGCTTTGGGGTTTTCCATGTGGCTTCTTTTTAAGCAATGTACGTGTCGTCCTGAAATTTTCAACTCATGGTAGTAATTTTCTATCTGGAAGAGCGTCATTCCAATATAACATGAAATAAGCACGAAAATCTCTCACTTTTGCAATTATATTCACGTTTCAACAGAAAACGCCATTATGGTAACTGATGTTATCTGGAAATGTGTTAATACATTAGCTTTATAAATACACCATTGACACTTGCCTAAGTTCACTAGCACCACAGAGATAACAGTTTAAAATGTGGGAGGTATTTCTGCCGTTCCCTGTATTTTAATAGACGCAGTCCATTGATTAAAGTTTATGGTCCACATCAAGACATCACCCGTAATACGTAATATAAACTAAACACGTTTTATTTTGAAGTCTTGAATTTTAGATTTGGTTTTAAGTTTGCATTTTTTATGATTTTATATGTCTTGATATGCAAATCTTGTTGAAGTCTTGTTTTCAAGCTTTCATATTTAAATCTGGATTTTCCCCATAAACGGAAAAAATCATACGAAAAATAAATAATCGAAAGAAATATCGTAATCTTCTTTTTCTGCCCTGGATGTCGATCTTATATAGTATAAAAATATAAAGATTTGATAGAGCTAAAAGTAGAGTGCAGTTTGTCAAATGACGGCGAGCAGTACACAGTAAGAGGAAAGGGTAACAGATGGAATAAAAAGTTGGTGGATTATGCTCAATAGATACAAAACTCAGTATAAAATGCCCAGAGAGACGCGGTAGAAGGGTTTGCTGATATGGCGGACCAGCAATATCACGGCAGACATCAAAGAATAGTGAACATTAAATGGCTGTTGATATGTGGGGTGAAATCAGTGAGGCGATATTCTTTTTCTTCTATCGTCTCTGGTCAAGGTGCTTTGAACCGACGGTGTGCTGAAAGACACGTGAAAACAGTTGATGAACAAAGGAATGTCGAAGTTCTTAGCTCGAAACTTCTAACTGGTTTGTTCCTGTCGCATGCTATATTTGCCAGTGGACGAAAAGATAAATACCGAACTGGAAGAGGGTCATTGGGAGAATAAGCCTAACAGGCTATAGCGTTTACAGCTAATCGGTTTAAAACCAACGTGCAGGTGAGATATAGCAGATTTAGAGACTATATTCAGGTAAGAATGGTTTCATGATTTTTCACATATTGCGGTCGTCACCGCAGTCGTTTCTCGCTGTGAAGTGGGTTCGATCTTGTGATGATTGTCCACAATCATTTGACATGTAAAAGAGTGACTTATTCAGTTTTATTTAATTTGTCATTGATTACATAATTTTTTCCCACTGGCCAATCAAATATCGATAATTACCAGTAGAAAATTGAGATAAAAATAATAACTAAAGATCACCAGAGATGGCACAAGTTTTTAAATCTTTAAATGAAATGGTAATATTGTTTCCTTAAAAAAATTATTACTGGTAATATTTTTTTCCTTCAAAAAATCTATTTCTGGTAATATTTTTTCTTCAAAATGTATCGCTGGTTATATTTTTTTTTCCAAAAACTGTATACTTGGTAATTTTTATTTTTTTCAAAAATGTATTGCTGGTATAATTTTTTCCTTCAAAAATTTATTGCTGGTAATATTATTTTTAAAATTTTTTCTGGTATTAAAATGTATTTTTACACTTTCATAGTATTTTAACCCCAGTTTGGGGTTAACTATTTGCCCATAGCTAGTACCTCAACAGGTGCTACCACCCAGGGTCATAGTGGACCTGGGAACACAAGTAATTAAGAGGTGGTTCCACGCTTCTCAAAACCTCCTGCACAGAGGACTTGCTGTTGGATGTAGTTTATCGTCTTACCCTGGATGTAGATGTAGTTTATCGTCATACCCAGGACGTGTACTATCTAACGAAACAACATTAGTAACATCAAATGTAGTGAGGTCGTACCCCCATTCGGCTCAGGAGAGTCAACAGCATTAACGTACAACATACATAGATGCGCTATGAGATTCGACAATATTTACAAGCCTCACAGGATGATCAATAAATTATAATTTGGACAAAATCAAAATTAGCGTAGAGTCCAATGCAGTAATGAAGCTATGACCATATCTTTTTTCATGTGAGTTCGATTCTCGATAACTAAAAAAAAAATCTTGGCTCGGCCAATTTCTTCAAATCTGAACAAACGTTATTTTTTTCTCTGAATCCATTCTTGTACAGGCTGGGAAATTTTCAGCGCACTTTTGTTCTCTGCTCTGAGTGTATCTTGAGAACAAGATAAAAGTTCCTACAGAGTATGTAATCACATTTATCTTTGCGATACAACAATTCAAATCTTGATCAAATACAGTAAATAAAAATAATGTATAGTTAATACAGAGTTGCATTTTTTTATCCGTACAAATAAAGTCAGTCATTAACATAACCACAAATCTAAATTTGTCCGCTGATTTCATTTTAGTTGTATTTTTTACGGCTTATCAACATTTTTGCAGGTTATTTAATACCAAAAATATCTTCTATCTATAAAAGGCAGGATGTGTGTGTGTGTGTGTGTGTGTAACGAATGCACGGCCGCAATTTTCGACGGATTTGCACCAAAATTTTCACTGACATGCTCCAAGTTAGCGGGAAGGCCACGACTGACTTTGCATTTCCCAACTCCCATGGATAGTGGAAATAATCGATTTTTTCATGCTTCTACGGCAGTTTTCATGTAGGTTGCGGCCATTTTCTACTGGCCAGAGTGAGAGCCTATAGCTGGCTGCCACGAATAGGCAGAAAGATTCTATTGGCCTGCCAACAGCTGACTGACACGAATTTTAACTAGCATGCTAACATGCAAAAAAAAAAAAACGATAGCTGCATTCGTCACAAGTGGGAAAAATTTAAATCTGCATGACACTTTACTCCAATTGGCTCATTCGCTTGCTTAAACTCAACGTTAATTCTGATTCCGCAGAACTGGGTTGGGTGTGAAAAAGTATTTGTTGTTAACATTCTTTTTTCATTCGGTTTTTCCAGTTACGAATCCTTTTTTAAAGCTGATCGTTTTGTGTTCATTTTGTTTAGTTCTTTTTTCGTAAGAGATTTAATGTTTAATATAGAGCTTAGAAAAAATTCGCAGTGTGAAATAGGCAAGAAGTAAGGCATGTAGCAACATCAACATGGCAAAGGGCACTCCTTTAAAGGCAAGGAAGGGCAAAAATATTTTAAGTCAAGTGATAGCGATTGCTGTATGAGTCGTACGATTTTTGAATCAAGCACGGGCAACGCCGGGCCATGCTGCTAGTTCATACTAAGATTGTAAGAAGTCTGTATTTTGAGGATAATAATGATTAACTCATACTAATTAGTTCATGGAAGAAGAGGTGGATTTTAAATTCCCTAATGTTATTTACGTATAAGTGAATATAAAAAACCCGATTAGACTTGAAACTCCAATTCCTAGCATTTATCCTTTACTCCCCCTGCAGTTCTAAGATTAAAGCACATGTTATTAGCAAACGGTCAATGTTGCTTAAGTGGATCGTACGACAACCGGTATTTAAACGTAATATGGCCGTGAGAGTTATCCATCGATAAAATTACATAGGTTAGTTTGACGAAAATAATGATACACTATCTGTAGAAAGTAGTAATAATTCATTTTATCACTTTCGTTTTTCACCAATTTTTGCATCCATCTAATCCGAACTGTCCTTTCTTGATAACATGTTTCTAAGCGACTAGGTGTTTGTTTATCTCTTTTGATTTGTTTTTCTAAGGAATGATTTTTGACTTTGTTTTTTATTCTTTTGAACTAGAATTCCATAAAAAAAAAACTCAGATAAACTAGAATCAAAATTTCCTCCCATGACATCAACTCCGAATGTATATTTTTTGTCCTAGATATTTATAAATCCTTGTTCGATATCATAATATCTTCAGGTATATAAATATATTTAGACAAACATGGACACACAATTTCCGACTTATATACATTTGAATATACATGAATAAATTTATGTTTATGTAATGGTAATGGTAGTATTATCTATTTCCTTATGAGGAAACATTCGCCATTCATTGACCGAGTAGACAGTGCTACTCCCGGGTGTAGTTTATAAAGTCTTTCTCTTAACACAATTATTTAAGTCCAGTATGTTTTATTGATCATTCCAGTGTTGGTAGGGGTATCATTCCTAAAACTTTGAAATAGAATGGAACGTCAACATCTTGATTATGTAATTATTTTATCTGCGACTTACATGAGCTATCTTTACTTACGGTAAGGTTCACCGTTTACAAGGCCCGAAAGCGACTCGAGATTGAGGGTTACGTAAGGAAGGAGCCGAATCGTGCGGATAGAAATGGAAAAGAAAACAGTTAACCCTAGCTTTGAACACGTTCAGAGTGTAGTGATCCGAGAAATATTCCCTTGGGAGTCTGTTCCACATAGTAGGGGTTCACAGGAAACGGATGTTAGAGTGGAACACACCGATGGAATACAGAGGTAATATGGGTGGTTTGCTAAGTGGTATGGCGTGTCCGTGAAGGCTTGAACTAGTGGTACCAAGGAACCGTGACTTTCTGTGGGAGTAGCAATAGAGCAGCGAGGGACGTGCAACATTCCGCATGTGGGAGAAAGGTTGGAGGGTGGAGAATAGTTCGTTATTCACAACGTCTCGGAGGCTCTTTTGGTCTTTATCAAGGCCGGAGGTCTGGCCAACTACCGCCCAAATATGACAACATTACTCCATTTATGGCCAGATCTGGCTCTTGTAAAGTTAACTATATTAGATATTTCTGCTGTTGAAAGTGATTTAGTTTCTCTTATTTGGTACAGTTCATTGTTTTTTATTCTGTAGCCCCAGCCCACAAGGTTCGAAGAAAAACGATCCTCGCCTCGAACTACAGGATTCGCTCCCTCAAAGCCTTTTTTAGCCGTTGATCTGAGAAATCGGCTGTATACATCAGACAGGGTAGATATTTCCGAACAAGTTTGGCACCATGCATGCCATCCACATGAAAGTCTCCGTTTGGCGAAGCTATTAAAACATGACTCAATTTTTTTAGGTTAATATACGGATTTTGTAGCAGCAATTTGCGGTTTTGGGC
>CAHIKZ030000335.1:1227500-1250000 GCA_903632075.3 Acanthosepion pharaonis | reverse complement strand
TATGATTATATGCACGTATGTGTATGTCCGTATGTATATATATGCGTAAATGTATATATATGAAGGAGTGGATGTGTATGGATGTATATGGATGTATATGTGTATATATATATATATATATATATACATATATATATATATATATATATATATATGTATGCATATGTATGGTTATGTGTGTATACGCCTATATGTATGTATGTACGTGTAAATATAAATATGTTGTTGTGTATGTGTGTATACACATGTGTTTTTGAACATAGAAATATAGGTCCTTGCTAGATTAGATAATCGTTATATTTATTTTTTATATGTTTATATTTGATTTGTAACCTGTAGTCGATATTACTTTTGTCAAATTTACTTGATTACTCAGCGGTCATTTTATAAATGCCCTTCGGTTTTAGCTCTTCCCACCCAATCGCTCTCCCCCACCCCTTTTTCTTTTCTTTTCCTCTCTCTCTGTCTTATCTTCTAATCTTTAAGATTATATCGTCTATTGTGTGTGTATGTCATCACAAAATGTATCTTTTCCGGTGTATCTTTAATGTGTTAGACATCCGAGAATATTCATATTTCTCTCACTTAAACCGTGTTTGACTCCCCTCTTTAAAACTTCTCTCTGTTAAATTGTAATCCCCACTTCATCTTTAGACCTTCCTGTTCCTCTTCCGTCTGTTACCCCTCCCTATAGCTTTCATTTACTCTGACATTCGTCCCACACTCTCATACATGCACTCTCTCAAACATTTTATTTTTTATTCCCGGATTTGTTTTTTCTGTTTACTTTTTGAATTTGTAGGTCTGATGAATTGGATCCTATTTACGATTCAAATGGAATAAATTAAGACCATGGGATATTAGTGTTTAAGCTTTTTAATATATATATATATATATATATATATATATATATATATATATATATATATATATATTACGATAAACGTCCAATCAATTTACAAATTCATGAATTATTCACACAAAAACAAATGTATAGGTTAATGATTTAATTGGCGAAAAATCCATCGTCGCAAACAATTCAAAAAATATACAAAAACCTCCGAGTCCATTATGAATGAAATGATCCTTGTTTCTATAAATTTCTGCCGTATTAGTTCTTATTTTTACTACAAGCTTTCATCTGTTCCTACAGACATCTTCAGGTATAGAATAGATGTTGTTGTTGTTTTTTCTCTTAGTAATAAGAGGACGACGAAAATATATGTATTGTTGTATCCGAAAATGCTATTGAAAATGAGTTATTGTTTTTGGAGCGCGCAGTAGCAACGCTGAGTTTGATTTAAAATTTTTAAAAGTTGTGCGTTCATATACAAATATGGTGATGAACGAATTTTTTACTGGTAAATTTTCTGTCAAAGTGGCATGAACTATATTGTTCAATAATTACAGTAATGTCGCACTTATTATCCAAAAGTCGCACTTGGATCAGTTATTTAAATTATTACTAAGAGAAAAAACAAGAACAACATCTATTCTATACCTGAAGATGTCTGTAGGAACAGACGAAAGCTTGTAGTAAAAATAAGAACTAATACGGCAGAAATTTATAGAAACAAGGATCATTTAATTCATAAGGGATTCGGAGGTTTTTGTATATTATTTGAATTGTTTGCGACGATGGATTTCTCGCCAATTAAATCATTAACCTTTGCATTTGTTTTGTGTGAATAATTCATGAATATATATATATATATATATATATATATATATATATATATATATATATATATATGGCCATTTAGCCATTTAAATAAAATCGCATTCACCTACATCTCAGTATCAGACTGAATTTTCATTTTTATATACAAAAATATATGATTGATAATAGTATATATGCATGAGAATTAAATATATAGTCATCTACAGACAGCCTTTTTAGCTCATCAGTCTGTTTAGACACCCAATTATTTCAAGCCTGGATTGAAAATCGACAGACTTGACATCAGTCAGAGACTTTTACCCCTAGGCTACCGTCGCACTGAAGAGAAAAGAGATTTTTAACGCATTATATACGCTATGGCAGGCGGTATGACGTTTTTATATCTTCTTACGATGCGCACACACGCATACACACACACACATATATATATATATGTATATATGTATCTATACATATATTTATATATATATATATGTATCTATACATATATATATATTTATATATGCATATATGTATCTATACATATATATATATATATATATATTACATATGCATATATATATATATATATATATATATATATATATATATATATATATATGTGTGTGTGTGTGTGTGTGTGTGTGTGTGCATTTGTGTCATTTTAAATGTATTTTATTTAAACGTAATTTTTATGGATCCTTATATTCCAGTTGAAAGTGATTTTTGATTAAACAGTATTTTATCCAACTATATAGGTGGAAAAAAATACTTTTTAATTAAAAAGGCAGTATCTACTCGTATAAGAGCATGCATCAAAACAATATAATTTTACAAAATATCAATATATCGCATTAATCCATTTTATTATATATATATATATATATATATATATATATATATATATATATATATATATATATGTATGTATATGTATGAAAAGAATACATATTTATAAATGTCCTCGTATGTATAACTATATAAATTAGGGGAAATTACTTAAAAATTAAAGTCCCGAATAAGAAATACTTAAAAAATCATCTGATCTTTGATTATTTATTTAGACTTTTGGAGGGGAAGTAGTCCGAAAACCGTTTCGCATATTATCTCACTTTCTCTCTCTGTCAATACACGGACATATATAGATAAACACACACACATATGTCATAATAAATATATATTTGTATGTATTGATTTATGTGTAATAATATTTTGAAAAGATATTCATTTTTATTAAAGATTTTTGTAGACTCACTGAATTGGTAGCGTATTTCGACAAAACCAAAAAAAAAAAAAAAAAAGTTGCGGACAAAGTCATGCTGTCCAGGTCGGCCAGGAAAATTCAATCTTTTGAATGTTTTAAGAAATGAATTCAAAAACGTAATAACAAGAGAGAAGAGATGTGTAATGGATAGCAAGCTCGGAATGATGAATCGAATGGCCGAGTTCGAATTCCAGTCGAATCCATTACATTCACTTGCTAATACCCTTGGGAAAGATATTAACTCTCTTCCCCCCCCAGCTATGGGTAAATAGCAGGACAGATCGGATTCTATAGATTTGGATGGCAACTGGTCTACCGCAGAAAGACATATCAACCTATTGCGGAAAAAAAATCTGCCTCGTCAGTCATTTATTGAAAGGTACATGACTGCCTAAACATTTAGCACGCATGGCACATAACTAACTGAATAACAAGAAAAGATAAATGACAAGAATATAATAATATATTAAGAACTTTCTTGATTGGGTTTCAACTTTATTGTTGATTCTTTTATAAAGTTCAGCGCGTTTATATTCTGCAACCGAGGAAACATCATAGAGCAAAATAAAGAATTAATGTACATCGAGTCTTTAACTTAAATCCCATGACCGTCTGATATGAATATCGTATTTTTCCATTCACTGACAGAGAGTAATAGTCTCAGCGAAAGCAAATCTATCTTCCTATAGTTGTATATTATGCATCCACTTATTGACGCCATGTTGTTGGTTACTAGAAAAAGAAGTCCACGGTTCATAGTGAAAATAGTTCATTTAAGGCAATTTACAATGCAAGATCTTTTGGTAAAGTATTAGAAAAATGAAAAGGAAAAGAAACGTTTAGAATTGATTAAATTTGCGATAAACCGGAAGAAAGTAACGAAGAACAATTTCAACATGGTTTTTTTTAATGTCATGAAGTTTACGATCAAAGAGAGAATATATTGGTGTTTTTATGAGTCGGAGTTATACACGGAAAGACTTTGGTTCCAAACGTATTCGTAATTATTTCTCGTATTGTCATTTTTCTATCTATCTATCTATCTATCTATCTATCTATCTATCTATCTATCTATCTATCTATCTATCTATGCCCTTGGATCTTGCATGTGAGATTATTAAATTTGGAATTGTCTTTTTCATATATCAATCCCGTTTTTTTATTCTTGATCCGGGATCCAATTGGTACTTCAGCACAGAGATCCTGTCTAAGAAATTTAGTTTTTTAAGGGGCGGATTCTTAATCCATACTCTGAATTTTAATATTTTTATCTATAGATGTGTTGGGGAGAAATAGTTAAGTCTGTAGAAAAGTTTATTTCTAACCTCTTGGACAATAAAAAGTGTTCGGGACCCTTGATTATCAGTTTCCATCTGTAATCTCTGAATATATGCCGCCGCCGTAAGATTGTCTCTTTTGTTTTATATCTACTTTCTGTGTAACTGTACCTAGTCTGTAGGAATTTGAACATAATACTAGAATAACTGCGAGATCGTAACAATTTACAGTTGGGCTAGCTAAATCTAGCCGTAAATTCTACGCTAACAGTTTCTTTTCTCGCACTTCTTGCTTCCTGGACTTTTGGCTCCATGCTTTAATCTGGAAGAATATAAATATAATGCCATTCGCTATCTACTAACCTTTCTACCTTTGACACTTCTACTCATTACCAATTGTTTCAGTTCCTAATTCCTCCACACACTCTAATGCGTGTTAGTAGTGGCACTGATTGTATATAATGTGAAAAGTGTATATAAATATAAATAAATATATATATGTATAATTATTTATATATTATATGCGTGGTACTTATTAGAAAAGCGCTCAATATCAGAGATAGAGCTAACATATCTATCTATCTATCTATCTATCTATCTATCTATCTATATATATATATATATATATATATATATATATATATATATATATATATATATATGTATATATATACTGTATTTAAGCAGAATGATCAGATTATATATTGAACAGTATATTTTTATACTGGGTAAAATAAACTTTAAGTAATAAAAAATCAGTCGGCTTAAATAAAAAAAAAAATCATTATTTTCTTTACAAGTATATATATATATATATATATATATATATATATATATATATATATATGGGGGTGTTTGTGTGTGTCTATGTGTGCCTCTGTGTGTGCCTCTGTGTCTGTGATGAAAATATAGTTTTAATGTCATTTGAAGAATTAATGTGTACAATTCCGACAAAAATGATAGGTGTCAATGAAAAAGAAAAATCTTTAGGTAATAAATAGTTACTAAAATACTCACATATGCATCGCTATATGAAAAGTTATTTTTTGACAGCCTGAAAAGTTTACTACAAGATTCTACAGTACACCGAATATTTGTTTTTTTTTATTATTATTTAAATCGATATACATTCGCTTTTTAGTGAATGGTGTTACATTTATTTAAAATTATCCATATTCCTAATTGAAAATGTGCTTTCCCAAAACATCCAACTGTCTCCATATAGTTTTTATTAGTTTATATCGGTATTAATATTCATCATTTAGGAAAAAAATATTCTGTATATTCAGTCTAACATTTCATTGGCATTCTATCTATCTATCTATCTATCTATCTATCTATCTATCTATCTATCTATCTATCTATCTATCTATCTCACTTGTTTCAGATCTATCTCAATGGATTTATATCTATGTATTTTACTTGATTCAGATCGATCTCACTCCTTTCAGATCTATCTATCTATCTATCTATCTATCTATCTATCTATCTATCTATCTATCTATCTATCTATCTATCTCACTCTGCCCTTGGATTTTACATGCATGTTTATTAATTTCAAAATGTTTCGTTCCTATGTTGGCCAAGAGATTTTGTAGTCAAGATGTAATAATAAAAAATAATCTAATAAAACCGAACGGTTTTTCATATCCGTAGATTTTAAGTGACGGATTTACACCCCATAGACTGCGCATTTACACTTTATATTCTATGTGGAGGTGCGGTTGGGAAAATCTGTTTCTCTTTTTTCTTGTTTTGAATTCAATGTGTCCTTTTCTGTACTTGTTACCAAACTAGTCCTGAAAATTTCGTCTGTCTTGCTATTTAACCTATAGCTTGGAAGGAGAATATATATATATATATATATATATATATATATATATATATATATATATATATATATATATATATATATATATACTTTTCTCCCAGGTGCATTAATAAAAAGGATCAACAGCTAGCTCAGATAGAAATTGAATTCGACGATTTGATTGTTTATCATAAGACCATTTACAATATTCTACAATAGATTATAGCGTCAATATTTACCATGCATTTACCGCTCTTATGCTTCAAATGTTGAAAAATCTCATCAAAATAAACAAGAAACTTGAAGCAACTGAAATATGGTTCTACAGAAGGATGCAAAGAATACCATAGACTGTACATTTGAGCAACGACAAAGTTCTTGAGACAATGGAAATAAAAAAGACACTTAGGACATTAATGTTATTTGTGCTTAAAAGGAATACCGAATTATGTTATTTATATTTCCAATTAAAAAATGAGGTTTAGGTTTTAAAAAAAAAAAACTTGGTCTGTTGGAAATTTAGTCTTCTTTTGGAAAGATTTTCACTGCTAAAAATGGGTCCTTCAAAAAATATAATAAAAAACTCAATGTACTAATTTTCTGATAATTACAAGAGATTTTTCGTATCGGGCATATGGTGCTAGAAACACATAAGCATCAATTTGACGTATGAAAAGAACATAGGAAAGGAAAGAAACGTATGAGAGTTTTAAATATCTTCCCCAGAACAATTTTCTTAGATTTTTAGATTTAAATTTTTTTTCATATGCGGGATATTACATTAAGAAAAGAGAAAAAACTTCTTGAAAATCTTGTTTTCATGTTATTCGAACTTCGAGTGAGCAGAGACAATAAAGAAGGCGGGATATAGACAAAAATGTGTAGGGTTGTAAGTTTAGGTTGTAAGCCTCCCAAATTCACTTGTTACTAGGCACTGTAAACTTGTATGTGCAACTGATGCAATGGAAATTGGCTCGGAATTGTTAACTGGAGAATCGAGTTTCAATTCCAGCTGGTTTCATTATATTTACTTACGAGTAAATACCCTCGGACAAGCTATGAATTTAAGTCTTATCGGCTAATTATTAAAACTTGTAACACTAAAACCGTAATTATCTCCCCACTAAAAAAATCTTACAATCTAAAAATATTTCCTGGCTTTATATAACCTGCAAAGTGTTGATAAATATATATATTGAGAATATAAAAACCAAACATTCACTTGATTATAGTTTGTTTTTGGAATAGTGTGTCAAGTTAACCTGTCCGTAACTTAAAACTTTTAATTTTCACCTATATCCCAACGATTTTTCTTAAAAAAAAGCAACAATACAGAACTGATAATCTAAAAAAAAATATTTAATAAACATATATAGCTTTGATTAATTTTATAGGATCATAACGCGAAAAAATATAGTTAAAGTTAAGACAAAATCCCATTTCTGAATTCCAGGGATTGTCTACATTTCAGACAGGAAGTAGCGCATATCACGTGACAAATATTCTAAAATGGAAAATGTTTATTTGGAAGCCGACTGTTTGGAAATTATTTGTTTAGATAAAGAAAAGATAATTCATGAAAATGAGATTCCTGCTGAACTGATTTCAGTAGATGCATTAAATGCTTGGCGACAAATAGGAAAGACTGGGTCACGTAGATTGGTCAATATGTACAAATTCCCCGATCTGTACCTGCATGAGTGCGCAAACTTACACAAATACGCGAAGGGCAGTGTAGGACAGATACTTTTCAACCGTCTCATTTCACTTTCAGAAATATCGAGAGCATTAACATAGCAGCTTCCAATCCGACACGGGAAATGAAAAGCTACGCTACGATCTTGCTTGCATCCGCCAATCACGTTGACTGGGAAATAATCACATTTTTATTAGTGACCCAACTGAACAGGAAGAAAGAGAGATTTTTCTTTGCGGATAAAGCGGTGCTACCTATGTTGATGTCCACCAGATTTGCAGCGTTTGTGATGGTCGTAGGCTTGACGAACCAACCCACTTCTCGTAGTATATCGTAATCTGTGCTATTGATTGCACAGGGCAGCTGAGCATCGTAGTCAAGCCTTGTATTCGAAAGTGTCCGCACGTGTACTAGCAGGGGTTTCCTCTAGCCATTTTGGCTCACGTGATCGGGAAGAGGCTGGACGACTACTCGTAGAAAGTTGTTTGGAAGGAGACCAAAATTAGTTGCCTTATAACAAGGACACTTTGAAGATGGCTATCGGAGACGGGCCGGATAGCATGTACAAAACCACCAGATCCGCGTATGTTTCCGTAGCTGCATCAGTTCCGCCCTCGAAGTTTATGGTGGTTTCACTAGATAAAATATAAGACATCTTGGTTATATTATTTGAAAATATAATGACATTTAACAAAAATGTTCACACACTTTTATACACTTCACTACATTTAGTTTCTGTAGCTTAGCATAACAGATATCTGTATTTGTTCCAATTCGTGACTATCTTGTAAATGAAAACACAAATTACAAATACGACTACTGTAGATGCAATGTTTTAACATTGTTGGCAAACCAGCATGTTGTTAACTAATGGTGTGCACATAAAAAGGATTTTCTCTCATTGAACAAAACCATATTCCAAAAATAATCATCGGGTGTACAATTCTGGAAAAAATCGATACACATCATTACTGACTATCAAAATTCACACATCATTTTTGGCTATTTTTTTTTGTTTTCTTTCCATCCAATTTTCCGAAGCAAATGAAATAACTTCAGTCATTTTTCCCTATTTCTTTCTTTCTCTTTCTTTAGGTACATTTTTAACGGTTCCTTTTAGTTAATGGCACATTCTTTGAATTTCAGATATTCCCTTGTGAAGACATCTCATTAAAAAAAAATAGTTTAACGAAAAGGACGTGACTGCTTGAGAGTGTGAATAAATTGGGATTTTAAAATATTCCAATCTAAAAGCCAGGTTCGATAAGGTTATATTCAAAGATCTTACGATTTTTAAAAAAATATCTGAATAAATGTTAAACACAGAGCAAAAAAGAGGATTATCAAACAGAAACAGCTAATTTCTACTTGTGTCTATCTAAAATCGCTTTTAGTTAAATTCTCACTTGAACCTTTAATATAGTAAACCAAACATGGATATTCATTTTGCTCTCGTGAAATCAAGAGCAAAAATAAATGAGTGATAGATAGATAGACGTGAATAGACCGGGATAGATTTATTTAGGAGTCGTGTAATGGAGAAGAATGAGAAGACGAAGAGGAGAGTTCGAATTCCAGCCAAATTCATTGTATTCGGTTACGCATATATATATATATATATATATATATACGGAAAAAATGAGGAATCACCCGATCACGCTATCTTGCCTCCAAACTTTCGGTATCTTCAGGCGATCCGCAAGGTTGAAAGCAATTAGCGTGATCGTCTGATCACCTAATTTTCTCAAATTTAAAAGCTCTGCATGTTAAATTTTATTTTATTTATAAGTGTATTGAGCTTTTCTTAATGCTATATATATATATATATATTTTATATTTATTTATATATATATATATATATATATATATATATATATATATATATATATATATATATATATATATATATATATATATATATATATATATATATATATATATATATATATATATATATATATATATATATATATATATATATATATATATATATATATATATATATATATATATATATATATATATATATATGGGAGAGGGCACCGAGGCGGTGTAGTGGTTAGTGTTTGTCTCACTAGAACGATTACGAATGTGTAGCGAGATCGATCCTCACCGGGTGCCACATACTTTTGCACTTTGGAAAATCACTTTATCGGTTTAGCGAAGTGTACTGTCCACTTTTGATGCAGACTTACAGTTGGCTAATCAGTTCAAGGCGGAACAGACAGACCCGACTACAACGGCTGCTGGGGAATATTTCGTGCAGGGTTTTGCTGTGGTGGTAACCAGTGTAGGAGAAGGCTAACTTTGAATTAACCAGTGTAGGAGAAGGCTAACTTTGAATTAAAAACGATGGGTCATAGGGCTAGCAATTCCATTCTGTAAATACCTTTCTGGTAAGGAAATTATAGTACTATCGATTAGCCTGATAGGCTGTATGCCCCTCACACTCCTTATATATATATATATATATATATATATCAATGACGACTCGAGATCATAAATGATGTTTGTGGGGCTCATTACGCTCTTTAACAAAATATAATATAAGTATAACTTACATGCTAAAATGTTTCGTTTACTCTAACTAATATGTATAATTTTTTAAATCTCTGTGCATGAAATTAAAAAAAGAAAACACATTTTGGTATTTAGAGTTAGGGTTAGTGGAATACTCTGGCCAGGTATGATTTTTTTGTAAACAACATATATATCTATTTCGATTTTGTGTTTGTGTATATGTCTATGCATTAGTGTATTTGTCTTTTTGTTAATTTTTATTTTAATTTATTGTATGCTTATGATCAGTACTGCTGACTGATATTATATTTCCTCAACTATACCCCAGTCACATTTCTCACATCAACCCTCCAGTCACTACATATCGGCTAAAGATATGTACAAAACAAATGCATATATATGTATATAGCCAAATGTAAAAGAACGAAGAGTAAGATTTCAGCGTTCAAAACATTAATGTAAAACAGGGCTAAGTACAAAAGTAGAGCAATAAATATTTATTTATTATGCAGTATTACATAAGAAAATGCACAAAACTGTATATTTTGCTTCGACGTTAAAATTTTTTCTTAAAGATACCATCAGTTAGGGAAATCACGATACTACTAAAATATTTCGGAACAAAAAATTTTAGTCGCATCTTGATTTCTCCCTGATGAAACGTTACAAAATTTTAATGTTGAAACAAAATGTACAGTTTTGCAGTGAGTATGTGCATGTTCTAATGTAACACTGCATAATATATATATATATATATATATATAAGAATATAAGATGTGCCTAAGAAAATTTGTATATATATATATATATATATATATATATATATATATAAGAATATAGATGTTTAAGAAAATTTGTATATATATATATATATATATATATATATATAAATTTTCTAGGCACATGTTGATGCATTCTAGTGTTTAGCCGTAGGGTAGTTCTAACTATGAAGTCAGGTCCTCGCCAACATTTAAACTGCTAAATAACATTATTAATATGGTGGGTGATTGGTGTTGTGTAGAAAAGCCTTTCGTGTAGACGTCCATGGAGACGTAGTGGAAAACACAACACGTACATCAGACGAAACATAACAATTCTCAACTGCCAAGCAAATTTCTTTGCCAATTTTTTCACTTACTGTAACCATCCAAGGCAAGCGAAAATAAACTGAGCATTTAGCAGCTGTACTCGGTTTAATTTAAGAAAGAAATGATATTTTCTTACTAATGAGTAACCTAATAAATTACTTTAAAGTTGTTTGTAACATGTTTATTTATCACCTTTGAGTTGCTTTTCTGTCTTTGAGCAGAGTGTGCTTAAGGGCGGCTCCGTTAAGAGACAGAATCGCAACTGAGGAAAATTATAATGAGGAGTGCCCAGCCCTGTGGGAGAGTTACCTGAGGCAGCGGTCTCTCATTGCACCAGAGAGAAGGATCGGTGCTCGCACCTAGGCTAGAGCAACCGGGGAATTTTTGTTCCTATCCCAGGCGTACGCGCTTAGCCCGCCCCCCACCGCTCTAAAATACAACGTGACTCCGTGGGGTGGTCAAGTAAATAACAAATTATTAAAAAGTAGAGCTGGGGCTTTGTAATCTCAGAATTCGTGGCGGAATTGAGCTCCAATTTCGCATTTACTCATATAGATTCCATAATATTGGTTTTACTTTATTAGCTATTTTGTTTCTCTAACTCTTCAAATCTTGAATGTATAACTAATTTCTATTTTCCCATCTTTACACTATATTAATTTTATCTTATAAGTTGTCCCCTCTTCTGTCAACCATGAAATAAAAATAATTGTTTGTACGGAAAATCGTCTTTAAATTAAATGGCAGCAGAAAAATTAACATAGAACTTTTAAAAGATAAGCTTAAACATTAATTCAATACTTAAATTCAGTGATCAATTTTGAGTTCTTCTGTAGTATATTGATGTCTATCGCATCTAACCCGCCCTAGCTATGGCCAAAACAAAAGTTCTCCAGAGCTAGCTGCAATTTTGTCTACAAAAGGAAAATAAGAGTTACTCTCCTTGAACCATGAAAGCTAGTATAATAGCTAGTATAATATATTAATATATATTTTTAACCTCGCATAATCTGGCAACCCTAAATCTGAGCTCAACGAAAATCATTTACTGTGCCTAAATTTTCTAGGGCTTTTGAATGAGCTATAATTCATTGAAATCAGACCAGTGTGAGTAGAGGAGATGCTTGGACCCACACACATCCACTGTACTTTATATATAATATTGTGATATTCATTTCTTCGATTCCAGCCCTGTTAATTAAGGGCGAAACTGGTCGGCTGTTTTTTGATCATGAAGGGTAAAATTGTACTTACCTTTTTTATTTCCATAATATATATATATATATATATATATATACATATATATATATATGTGTGTGTGTGTGTGTGTGTGTATACATACATATATACATACACATCTATCTATCTATATATGTATGTATGCATATATATACATATATATATATGTATATGCATACATTCATATATATATATATATGTATGTATATATATATATATATATATATATATATATATATATATATATATATATATATAGATATATATAAAGAATAAATATACATATGTTACAAAAACCATTCGTAGCAATCATCAAGCATAAGACAATTTCCAACATTTATTGTTTTCTATTATATATATTTATATATATATATATGTGTGTGTGTGTGTCTCATCCACAGATAGACAGTTTCGCTGTATCACAGCTCATCATTGTGGCTAGACATCCGATTGCCTTAATAAAGACACACACACACACACACACACACACACACACACACATACACATATATATATATATATATATATTATTCTGCTTATTCAAGATGATCCTCGCCCTCTCTAACCTTCTAAATATCCTGGAGTAACATAAGGCACCACAAGCTTCAACGTACGATTACATTTTCAAGTATTTTTTCACTGCTCATTGGACTGTCATAGCTGAAACCCCTCTCTTAAATGCTAAACATCTTATGAATTGAGTTGGAGCTTTTCTTCATGTCGTGATCTCTAGTGTTCCCTTCCGTCGCCGCTCAGTGTTGACCTTAGTGTCAATTTTCCATATAAATATAAATATAGCCATAACTAGACCAATATATATATATATATATATATATATATATATATATATATATATATATATATATATATATATATGACAGTTTATGTGCAATTTTACTGATCTCAGAGAAAATAGATAACTGAGGCTGTTTGTGAAGAAGACATTTTAGATGAACACAGCAACGTGCCAGATTGTATACATCTGAATCTTCGTAATTCATTTATCGACAAAAATCATCTGATATTAAGAAAAATGGCAGGAATTAATGTATAATCCCCCAATGTGGAGGTCTGTCTAAAAATCATATTGATTATTTTTACCTTCAGTGAATAAGTCTCAGGTCTCCATTGAAAATCTCGGCACTCGTAGTAAAGTGACTAATGCTAATGATTTAGAAATGCTTAGAAAGGAAGTGCGTGAGATACATTTTAACAGGATTTCTGTTTTATTATTGTCACTACAGGGTATTGCAGATTTAATCATCTTTTTCAATAAAATCTGGTAACTTAAAAAAATATGTTTTACGTTTATTACTTACTTATGATACAAAATAAATATAATCATACATCAGACGTTAAAACTTTATTGAATTTTTTGTGCACCGTCTTCAAATCTATCCTTAGCGTTGCGGAACACATTTTGAAATATTTCTCCTGCATTGCTTATTGAATGTGCTTGGCACTTCTTACTGAATATGCTCAGCTAAACTATTCATCTTTTGGTGATAAACCTATGTTTATCTATGAAATCGCATGCAAAGAAATCCTGGTGAGGGCGAGGGTCAACGAAGATTCATTCTTGTGTATTTATTATTAATAATGCTCTGAAAATAAAAATAAAATGAGAAAAAAAATAATAGAAAAATTATAAAGATACTAGCCGAATTATCCGTGCCTTACATTATGTTATACATTCTTTTCAGAAAATGACAACTGATTTTATATCATTGTTATAATTTATGGAGAAAAACTTTGCATTTCAATATTACTCAATGATCTTGCCAACGTGACCACCATCTTCTGTCTTTCTCCTTCAATACTTTGGATAAGAATCATTTCTTTGTTCAAATTTAAATTTAATTTAAAAAAAAAAGGGAACAGATCATTTCAGTGGTGGTGTGCAAAAACAGCTTGATCTGACCCATTTGATATGTATTTGATGCAACACTTTATTGAATAAGTTGATGAGCAGATTTCAGCAAATAATATGATATTTGAATAGTCGCAAAAAATAAGCATTTTGAGGTACTCGACGTCCATATTATCTCATTGTGATTTTGCCGGTGTGACCTCTATCTTCTGATTTTCTCCTTCTATATGTTGAATAGAAGTTATCCCCTTCTCTAAATTTGAATTTAATTTGAATCAAAAGGAAAAGACTTTCAGTGGGTGTAGTGTGCCAACCGGGGGGGGGGCATTTGATCAGAATTAAATATACTTATCCAATTACGCTAAGACTCATTACCGTTTCAAATTTAAATTTAATTTAAATCAAAGGGTAAAATTTTTCAGTGGGATGTTTTTACCCTCGGATCATCTTTGATCGAAATGATCTTGCCGATATAACCTGTATCTTCTGGATTTAGCATCTATATTTTGAATAGGAGTCATTCCCTTGTTTAAATTTAAAATGTAATTGAAATCAAAGAGAACAAAACTCAGTGGGGGGGGGGCTTTGTGTATCAAAATGAAATTCTAGTACCCTAGGATCCAATTAAATTCTTCAAATTGAAATATAATTTATATCAAAGGGGGGAAAGAACAGTGGTGTGTTTTTGAACTACTCCTCCTGGGACCCCCTTTGATGAACATGAAATATACTCATCCAAGTACTCTGAGTAATGTTGTTTCAGAATGTATATGATTATTTGGGATCTATCTCCAAAACCCTAGAATTCGATAACAAACAGCTGGACGAAGGCTATATATATATATATATATATATATATATATATATGTGTGTGTGTGTGTGTGTGTGTATGTGTGTGTGTGTGTGTGTGTGTGTGTGGTGTGTGAAAAATTTCTCAGAGTTAATCTGTAAAAAAAGACAATATGTATAAAAGTAAAATATGAATAGAAAAACTGTATTTTTGTCCAACGCGTTTCATCCAATGTAAACTTTTTCAAGGCAAAAATGAAATGAATTTATTAAAAACAAAGTGACTATTCACAACAAAACAAAATGTCCTTAGCAACTGGATGAATTTAGAAAAATGCTATTGTATTGATTTGGTCAACTGAAAATTACATCAACTTCTATCACAATAAAACAATATTTCCACGCGTAATAGTACTTGACGTAATTTTCAGTTGACAATAAAAACACAATAGCGTTTTCTAAATTCATCTAGTTTCTAAGTTAGTTTTGTTAGTAGTTACTTTGTTTTAATAAATCTATTTCGTTTTTACCTTGAAAAGCCCATATTGGACGAAACGCGTCGGCAAATAATACAGTTTCCTTATTGTCTTTTACCTTACCATACATATACATATATAATATATATATATATATATATATATATATATATATATATATATATATATATATATATATATATATATATATATATATATGTGTATATATATATATATATATATATATATATATATATATATATATATATATATATATGTATATATAAATATATCATAGATTGCTCGAAATTATATCTGCTAAGTTTCGTATCCAAACGTAAACAAAATAATTTTCTAAAGAAATAATTGATTTTTTATTTATTAATACGACAAACTTTTATCATTTTAAACGTTATATTTAGTGGATAGCCATATTTGAGTAGATACTCCGTGTATTTGTTAAACTTTATATTAATTTATTTTCGTCTACTGGCTTGAATATTCGAGAAATCTTATTAAAGAAAAATAAACGCTGCTTCGCGATATAGTCGGTTAAGGCACGTTGGATCTAGCGACGATTACCCTAAAGCAATGGCGAATGGTAGCCTTATAAATATGTAAGATAGATTTTGGCAAGAAAATTCTCTAGCACGCCACAGTGAACCAAATGCAGACTTTTACCAATTGATTCAATATATTCTTTCCACTTCATTGAAAAAGACCTAGAGCGCCCGTAAGGGCGATGGCAATTTTAGCCACATGCTCAGGCAAGAGAGTAGCAGCTATTCTGGTTAAATTTGGAAGTCACCGACCATCTTGTGACATAGTAACCATTATACACATAATTGTCTGTATCGGTTGGTTATTTTTATTTAGCGGCATATTAACAACTTTATGGGTTATTTAATACCGAAATCTAATTTTGTATGCAGCTTTCAACTAGATATTTAGTACATAATTTTATACTTTCAGTGCCAACGTATGTTTTCTTTCGATATATAGTTTGTAGATAAAATCTATTGCTGTTAATTTTACTATAAAATGTATTTTTATACTTTAGTGTAATTACTTTAGTGTTTTGCTTTAATGTAATTACTTTAGTGTTTATTGATTGTTTTTTTTGTTATAGAAATGTATAAACTATCGGTCATTTTTTTTGAATAAATATATTACTGGTATTTTTACGATAATGTACTTTTGTATTTAGTGAAACAGCAGACAAAAATCAAAATACGATTTTCCTATAGCTGGGACCTTAACAGGTGCTACCACCTCGGGTCAGTTTGGAACTGGGAACAACATTATTTAAAAGGTGGTTCCACGCTCCTGAAAACCTCCAATGTCTCGATTAGTGACCTTGCTGCCGGATGTAGTTTATTGTCATAGGCGACTCTGTATCGGTGATTTCGACGTTTACTTATTGTAACGGAAGGTGTAGTGGGTTGAGGTCTACAGCAGACATGAAGTGAGCGCATCTGCTAAACTTCGATGTATATCACAATAGTCCTGTACATGTTTATTGAACCACTTCCAGAATTAAGTTGACCGGAACCTTTTAACTGACCTCTCCTGTTGTCTACATCTGATAGCTCAATGGGGAAAATACCTTGACAATTTTAACAGCTCAATATTCAAACTAGTGTTGTGTTGTTATCTCAAAACCAGAAGTTCTCTCCAGCCACAATGAGCGTGTATTGGGTCTCTAGTTCAATCTATACCTCAAGTGGAACACATGTATACAAGCCATGACTAAAGATGCTGGAAAAATGATCAGCTGATTTTATTGTAATAAAAATTATTTGATTCATTCTGTTATGTTTTATATTTACGAGAGACATATTGAAAAAAAAGAATAGTACATTGCTACTATATCTAAACTGGATCTGCTAAATCCCCATTTTCCAGATTTGATAGAGTTCAATATCGTTTATGTAGCACTAAGGAAGATTTCTCCTCTGCAACCACTTTTCCATGGTTTGAACGCTTGTCGCTAGTCTCTCGCTACTTACACAGCAAAGGTTCAGATGAGTTCCTAAATTTAATGCCCTTAATTCCTCCGTATTTCAAAGATAAAAAGAACGTTCCTCTCCACGCAATAACTGCCACTTTGTGGAAGAGATTCCATTGTGGGGGCTTCCATGAATTCCATATTGTTAATTACTTCATGTCAAAGGACAATCGTTATCTTTTTTCCTGATCCCCATAGAAATCATTTGGTACCATCCGCTTGATTTTTGTTCATATCATGCTCTTCACTTATTATTACCATTTTAAATTGTGCGCTTGACCGACATGTTACTGTTAGCCTTATGACTATGAGTCCCGGGTTCGAATCTCACCATAGTCGATTTGTCAACATGGTAAACATCTTAATAATATCAGACTGAGGAGACGATCCTAGTGCGCGGCAGCTTTAGGAAGTGCATGAAAAATCACATCAGGGTTTGAGCTATACCTTGTTCGTGAAATTAGACAGACAAAAATGTTGGAAGGCATCAATGGCTGAAATATATCATTAGGTATTATTGTAATCAATGACAAAAATAAATTAGGTTTTGAGCTTAAATAACACATGAGGGATTGATATGCCGTTAAACCAACCAAACCAATTATTTTTTATTAATATCAGTCTTATAGGAGTTGACCTCGATTGAGTGAATATTAGATAATTATCTCCGCTGGTGTCTCGAGAGTGTCTCTTCGGGAACCGAGATGCAATCTGTAGTGTTCACAGATAATAGAAGTTTATGGACTACAATAATAATTTCTAGGTAAAACGTAGACCGATATCCAAAGGGTTATTGCTGATCACGATATAAGGCCAAACGCTTACAGTATAGTATGAGGTCCTTCCCATCTTTGGTGTATAAGGAAGGATCTTTGAACAAAACTAAGTATGTCCAAAACATTTAACCTTTTCTACTACAATTCACGGAGGAGAAATGTTATATGCAATATCTTTCCTTGGCCATGCTCTACAAGATGTTAGACGTCTTTTCATTACGGCAGCATCACTGGACCAGTTTCTTGATGTACATGTAAAGAAATCGATGTGATCACACCTGCTTGATACAACTTTTTCTCTCTTGTATCAACAGGTGAAAAAAAAACTGCAATAACTTATCACGGAACAATGTATAGGGTAGTGGGGTGTTAGACTTTTTTTGCGGAAGAACGCTCATTGTGGCAGAGAAGTACTAAAATCACACTAGATTTTACCAGTAAAAAAATCATTGACAAGCACAGACGCTATCGCACACGCCTTCAGGTAGATGAGTCAACACAGAAAAACTCACAAGTGCCACTGAAGGTGGGTTGAGGAATCAGAGAAAATGACATTACATAGGCCAACTAAATTCAAAAGATATTGACTAAGTGAAATAATTTCGTACACTCTATCCTAGGGTCAACCATCAAATATATTTTTGATCATATAAAATAAATCTAAACCTGCGCAAAACGATTATTTTTCCCCGAAAAAGCCCAAATTCATTTTATTGAGGAGATTTGAGAAAGGACTCAGGCGTATGCCAAAATTCCCATTTTATTTACATCTTTCGCGTTCTTCAAATTTGTCGAATAGACTACTACTACTACTACTACTATTAATAATAATAATAATAATAATAATTATTATTATTATTCTGTCGCTTCAAATTTTCCTTATTGGCTTAATGGACATATATATATATATATATATATTGTAATAAGCATACATGGTCAATATTTCTTCGAGCATTTTTATATATATATATATATATATATATATATATATATATATATATACACATCAACGTGGAATTGTGGACGTGTGTGTATAATAAAAATAAATTAGGTAGCTAAAAGAATTAGTTAGGTAAATGAGTATTTTAGATTACTAAAAGCATGATATCTATCTATCTATCTATTATCATCAATATATATATATATATATATATATATATATATATATATATATATATATATATATATATTTCGTTCTCCTAGGGTTGAGCACTGTTTAGATTTATTTAATACTCTAACATGGAAAAGATCAATTTGGGAAGTTCGTTAAAAAAAATTCTCATCACAAACAAATGGGAATATTTCGGAAAACTGGTTTTTCTTTTTTCTTCTTGATCGAGATATATCTTAATATATCAGATTCTTAAGGGTTTAAGAGTTTAAAACTTCACATCTCACTGAACGTTTACATTGCCTTGAAACTGATCTAATAAACATTATAAATTATATCACTTTTCATAAAAATAGCAATCAGTGTTAGAGGAAATAGGTTGTATTGTTAAGGATATTAATAAATCCAATATTTGTTAAATCTGATAAAACTACTAATTTTATAAATTTAATCCTAAAGAACACAATGCATTAATCAAAAGCAATTTAACTAAAAGTTAAAGAAAATAGATTTTAACAATTATAATTGTGTTGATAACATTAACACTGCTTCTAGAAATATTTCTGATAAAATTAGGAACAGGGTTAAGTATGCTCTTTATTAAAGAATGCTATGCCTTACTTAAAGATAATAAACAAAACTTTCAGACTAAATTTCCTACGTGGATTATAGACCCTACTAGACCAAAAATTGGAAAGATCAGCAAAGTTATCCTGGATCAACAAACAGATCAAATGACGCCTTGGGCTTTGGATTAATATCACAGACATCATTAATTGATTTAGAGGAATTGGTAACTAAAGCAGCTGCTCTTTTATCCAGTTTGATATTGTGGATTTTTACACTTCCATTTTCAGGGATCTCTTTACCCTGGCTTTGAAATTTGAGAAGCAGTGAAGAGATAAATATAATAATAATAAACTGTAGAACAGTAGGTTAAGAACTAATTACTTTGATAATTAATTAGGACTATTAGATTCTGCACAGTCTTTTGATCTATTGAATTTATTTTATATAACCTTACTGCCTATGAAGATGTCAATGTTAATAATATCAGGTTATATAGACATGTTGGTCTTATGGTAGTAAAAACTTCCCATAAAATTAAGTTAGGTAAATTAAGGTAAATGTTTCATAGAGTAATAAAAAGGTTAAATCTTGTAAAACTATGGTATAGTTGCAAAAATAACCTTTGAAGATTATACAGTTACATAATTATAAAATTTTAAACAAATTTAATAATCTAGCTCATAATAAACGGTCTAGGATAAATATTATTAATGATACTGGCCAGTGTAATTGTAGGAATTCTGACTAATGCCTATTGCCAAACAAATGTTTACCTAAATCTGTTGTTTATCTTTGTACTGTCTCTACAATATAGAATCCAACGTTTGAAAAATTCTATATTGGAAGTACTAAGAATTGTTTCAAGACTATAGCATCAACATGCTTTGTCCTTCACTAATAGTACTTACAGAAATAATGCATCACTTTCTAAATATTCTTTTTGTTTAAGAGATTATAGTAAGACTCCTAAGGTAAAAATGGAAAATTTAAATAAAAAACGTCAAGAACATGTAGATCTTTATATGAACTCTTTTTTCTCTGCTTACATGAAAAATTGGAAATTATGAGATTTAATAAAAATTCCTTATTAAGTCAAAGAAGTGAAATAACAGTAAATTATAAACATAGTTTACCTTTTACCATACAATTTAGTTAAAATTAAGCTAATGTCTGGCTGCTGTTAACTGCCAATCTACGGGTCATGACCCATTCATATAAAAAAATAATTTTTAATTATCACTTCTTCGCTTAGTTTAAATTTAACGTGGGTCAAATTTGATTTGTTGATGAAGCTAAATCCCTCAAGCCATATAACCTTCTTTTTCAAAAGAAATTGTCAGTTGCTTTTAAATCCAAATAAGTCGTTCACTCACCAGTAATTTACAATCGCCTGCTGAGACACATTGATATGCGTTGAAACACGACTGCAACTATGTAGAAATTTTACATGATTTCAGTGTAATATCTTAAAATAAATTATATTGCTCTATTCTGTATTGAACCCTCTTTTAAATTAAATGTTACAAACGTTGCAATTGTACTCTATTCGTTCTCATCGTACGAGGGAGTAATGGATAGCGGCTTGGATTGAGGAATCGCAGAACCGAGTTCGAATTCCAGTCGAATCCAGTGCATTCACTTACGTGCTAATACCCTTGGGAAATGTGTGAATCCTCCAGCTATGGGTAAATAGCAGGACAGACTGGGTTCTATAGCCTTGGATGGCAACTGGTCTAGGAGAAGGACAACTCTGAATTCAAAACCTGCGGAGGGTCCTTTGGGGACTTTGTGGCACTTAGTGCACCAAGTCTTTGAATTCGGCCTTTCAAAAAATGTGGCTGGTCTTGCACAAAACCTTCACCACTATTATCAAATCTCATGTGCTGTTGTCGGGCTGTCGGTTTCCTGGGAACTGATCTGCTTGACCCTCATACGTCGAACTCGACGGGAGAGTCGACTATATATATATATATATATATATATATATATATTCTAAGTAAGTTAGTGAATTTCATCTTTCAACTCTAGCTTGATTCTTCTATGTCAAACATTTTACTTCCTCTTTTTTATATAATATATAATATCTGGCAAATATATTTGGGTGTGTTTGAGATAATCAAAGATGCACACGCGCACACACACAGACACAGACACATATACATCTCTCTCTCTCTCTCTCTCTCTCTCTCTCTCTCTATATATATATATATATATATATATATATATATATATATATATGTTCCTAGGTGGAGAATGAGAAGGAGAGAGAGTCTTTCAGCTTACTATGATTCATATTCATATATAAATGGACTAAGTTGTTGGGGAAAAGCAACAGAAGAAAAATCG
>CAHIKZ030000335.1:1132500-1222500 GCA_903632075.3 Acanthosepion pharaonis | reverse complement strand
GGCAGAATTACATAAGAGGGCTGACGCTTAAAAATATAAAATAAAACGTTGAGTGATTTTCAGTAAAAATAAACAAAGATAATAACAAAGGTTTCCATCGGTTTCCTCATATAAGATGGATAGAAAAGAGATCGAATGAAAATGTTGGACCTAAGAATATAAATTAGCTCTACTCTTTGTCTGGTGTTTCAGTTCATGGGACTATCTAAAAACTTTCCGACTCTTCTTAGCCAAAATTTTGGCATCGCTTTCAATAAACCGGCTGCAAACATGACTTCGTAACTTGTGTCGCTGGTATATATCAGTTTGCCACATTAACCGCTATTCTTAACATCCGATGAATCAGGAGCCCTGACATCGGCAATAATAAACATGTTTACGACGTTGTTTGTTTCCGTGTTGATGGAACCTACTAAGACATCTGTTTCTAGATATCTCATCCTTAGAAACAGATGTTTATACATCGATATATCAACAAAAGGAATGACTTCTTACAAAATTATTTGTGTCGCTTCTATTGTCATCACAGAATGAATTATCTTTATATAAAAACGACCAGAAGAAAAGATATCATAATATTAGAAAATATTGAGTTCTATATATTTTAGCAGAAGTTTAGTACATGAAGTGGTATGGAAATATGCGAAACGGAACCGGCATACAATACTTAGTAATGAGATCTCATGTAGGGGTAAAGTTCCAACTTACCATTTATTGGTTGCAGGCATCCAAGGGAATCGTTACAGCATCCGTCTTCAGGTTTCTATGGACTTCTAAGACATCAACTATAACGTTGTATTTGTGACAAAAATTATTTTGAAGACAAATTTTCTCATGAATTCACGTTTATTTAAAAAAAAAATTACCTATATTTTCCACTTTGTCACTTTCAAAGTAGCTTGTTCAGCACTTTCCCGAAAAAAATATTTCTCTATCTCTGTCTGTCTTTCACTGTCTGTCTGTCTGTCTTTCTCTCTCCCTCCCATATATATATATATATATATATATATATATATATATATATATATATATATTTATATATTTCGGCACTATATTTTCATTCAAACATATTTGGTTAAATAATTTAGACCTACATTATGTCTATTTATTTTAGTTTTAATTCTTTTAAGTCCGCAAATGAATTTCTTGTTGGCCGTAGAAAATTGATTAAGAAACATTTCCAAATTTTCTTTCAAATAATATACTTTGAATATCATCTGAGACCATGTCCAGGGGGTTAAAATATCTGTGGATGTGTATACAGTAGCTTCGTAAATTGAAAATATTTCCTACTGTTATTTTACAGCGTACCATATTCGAATATGCAATGGGATAATTTTTGTAATTTTAGTTTTTTTTAGTCATAATATTTTAATTAAGTATTTTATATGATATATTGCTGCTACAAACATTTACCAAATTTGTTGCTATACTTATAGCTGACTTTATTTTTGGTCGCAATCCTCTTAGATAAATTGCTTCCAGAATTTTAAGTTTTGGCTTATTATACTTTTGATGAAGTATTTTCCACTAATATCTGTCTAAACTGTGACTGCAGACATAAATGCCTTCTGAATGTACTTAGATTGAACAATGTTCATTCAAGTGAAATTTAAGCCATATGGTTGTTGTCGTAAAGCCAACATATGTATTAACATTTTTATCAGAGATGCAATCTCCCAAAGGACATTTAAATAGTATACATTGTTGGCTTTTTGTAAGATGCCAGTTGACAGAGAAAAATTGTTTTCGACGACTATTTAGTTGTATTAAATCATTATAGTGCATAATTAATTTTTTACTTGTATCGGTGGGAAATATATTAGTGTTTATGAGTCTTTTTAGAATTTTTCCTCCTGCCTATAGTTAGAATGCATTTGATTACGGTATAGTAATTTGATATATTTAAAGTTATTTGTTGATGTGTTATGCTCATTAAAACTAAAATAAATAGACATAATAGGTGTAAATAATTTACCAAGTATACACACACATACATATATATATATATATATATATATATATATATATATATATATATATAAATTAATTGATTTAAAATATGTTTTTTTTCGCTACACAGTTTCGCCATGTTTCAAAATAGAAATAGAAAATCCCGAATTTAATTTTGCAATTAAATTAAAAGCATTAGTTCCATTTCATCTTCAAGCGATGAAATGTAACTAATGCTTTTAATTTAATTGCAAAATTAAATTCGGGGTTTTTTAGCTTCTATTTTTGAAACATGGTTGAACTGTGTAGCGAAAAACATATTTTAAATCAATTAATTTATAATATTAATGCTCTGTAAATTTACATTGAGCACTATTTTTGTAAAAATAAAAATATCTATAAGAACACCGGATTTTGTATCTTAATGTTCTTTCTTTTTTTATATATATATATATATATATATATATATATATATATATATATATATATATTCTGTTTATACGTTATTTTAATAGATACAATTTATTTATCTAAACAGTATTAATTACATTTACCGGCCTGTATATTCGATAAATTTCGTAGAAAATATGCGTTCTCCAAAAGGAATCGATCCTATGTCCTATACGGAAGCGTTATTTGATCTGATGTGCTATACCACTTAACCATAGAGAAGCGTCTGGTTAGCAAAGTCCAAGTCCTCGACGATATTTACGTGGTTGTGTGCCAAGCACTTTTCAGAATGTTCTGGTAATAGGAAAAAATCTAAAATTATTTTGAGCACAAATTTGCATCTAAAGACATTATATCCACAATAATAATGCATACTTGAAAAAAGAATGCAAAATCGTGTTGTTATTTAATATGTGCATGTGACATCTCTTTGTTTTATATCGTATCTACTGAAGAGGGATGTTTTTTATCTATCTATCTATCTATCTATCTATCTATCTATCTATCTATCTATCTATCTCAATCTGTTGTTATCTATCTATCTAGCTAGCTAGCTCAGTCTGTTGTTATCTATCTATCTAGCTCAGTCTATTGTTATCTATCTATCTATCTAGCTAGCTAGATTTACCAGGCTCGACGTTGCTTAACTTTGGTGATAGTACCGGAAGCAACGCTTTAACGTAACTGTAATCCTGTGGACAATTGTTTCATCTCAATATTTTAAAAGTTGCCTCGGTACATTCAGATATATTGAACATAACATGTATTTTCACCACTACGTAAGCACATAAATAAGTTCACAATTCTCTTTTTCAACATAAGATCTAACTTTGTCAATGCACTTAATTTTGCAGTGAGTAACAGTCATATAGAGAGAATTGTATGGACTGGTGTTAGAACGTAGCAAAAAAAACTGTACCAAATAATATAAACCACATCACTTGATAACATTCAACAGCAACAACGACTAAAATGAATAACACCTATAAAATACAAGAGACAAAATCAAGATATTGACATTCCACATTACTTCAAACAAAGAGTTAGGAAGGAAACCTCCCATCAATACTAGAAAGGGCAATAACAATAACTAAACTTGAGAAAAATGTTTTCCTGAAAAAAGATTTAATAGAAACATTTTATAAATTTCAAATGACAGAAGTACTGACTGCTCAGACAATGAATGGCGACTGTTTACTTATAAGGAAACGTATAATATTAGTATTATTAGCTAGCTCAGACTGTTGTTATCTATCTAGCTAGCTAGCTCAGTCTGTTGCTATCTATCTATCTATCTATCTATCTATCTATCTATCTATCTATCTATCTATCTATCTCAATCTGTTGTTATCTATCTATCTAGCTAGCTAGCTCAGTCTGTTGTTATCTATCTATCTATCAATCTATCTATCTAGCTCAGTCTGTTGTTATCTATCTATCTATCTATCTATCTATCTATCTAGCTATCTAGCTATCTAGTTAGCTAGCTAGCTCGCTCAGTCTGTTGTTATCTATCTATCTATCTATCTATCTATCTATCTATCTAGCTAGCTAGCTAGCTCAGTCTGTTATCTATCTATCTATCTATCTATCTATCTATCTATCTATCTATCTATCTCAGTCTGTTGTTATCTATCTATCTATCTATCTATCTATCTATCTATCTATCTATCTATCTCAGTCTGTTGTTATCTATCTATCTATCTATCTATCTATCTATCTATCTATCTATCGTCTGTTGGGATAGGCTTGAACAAAGCAGCTGGAAATATTTGTTATTTACTGTCATGGACAAATTCTCTAGACTTAAAAATAGAACCCCTTTATATTCTGCTGTGCCTATATTATGACAGTAAATCGATATTCTGTGATTGGAAATACAAAACGAATGAAAAAAACGTAAAAGCAAACTAGCCCAAGATCGAGTTTCAAATGATACAACATGCCGAAGTTCTGGCGAAAATTGGATATTTAACTTCTTTTCCAGAGAATATATAAAAATATGATCGCATATAATGAAAGCCAATTTTTCAACATATAGTCATTTTTTTTTATAGGAATATTAGTTTTAAAATATCCACCATATTTTTCATTCAAAGGTTAATAAGTTTTTGGAGTTCACCGAAGAAAATATAAGAGGTGCCAGTCATCGTTAATAACTCATAGGCAAAGCTCGTAACGGCTTTATCACCACCGTTTTAAACCCAGTTTTCTCCAGTCACTTTTAACAGTAACACACTCAAAAGTCTCCATTCTTTCAAAATCTATGGGATCTCAATTTACATGTGGTGGGATAAGATTTGGATTCATGCCTTTCCCAAGGGTATCTATGCTGTATGTTATAAACTGTACATATTGCGACTATCGGTCTGTGAATTCTTTTCAGATAGATGTACTACTATTAAACCCATAGCTTTATGGAGAAAAGATAGATTCATAAATTTCCCAAGGATATTTGCCTGTACGATGTAACAAATTCGACTGGAATTCGAACTCTCCTCTTTGGTGTCGACGTTTTTTGATTGTAATGATCGGATATATATATATATATATATATATATATATATATATATATATATATATATATATATATATATATATATATATATATATATATATATATATATATGGTTGGTGCAAAAATAATGTCGCTTTTTGATGTTCAACTTAACATCAAAACGACATTATTTTTGCACCAACCTAATATATTGAGATATTAGTGGTTTTTGTAGTAAAACTTTTACTAATTAACCCATATCTGATGGGGGGGAAAGTTGTATTCATACCTTTCCCAAGGATATGTGCGATTAAGTGACTATAACGAACCGAATGAGAATTGAACCTTGGCTCTTCGATTAACAATTCCGAGCAGTTATAAATTGCATCAACCGTATATCGAAGCTTACAACACCTTGCATTCTCCAAAATATGAACCTACCTTATTCGAATTCCAGTCGAATCCATTACATTCACATACGTGATAATACACTTGGGAAAGATATTAATCCTCTTCTTCTCCCCACCCCAGCTATGGGTAAGTAGCAGGACAGACCGGGTTCTGTAGCCTTGGATGGCAACTTGTCTGCCGCAGAAGAAATGGCGACCTGCTGCGGGAAAAAAACCTGCCTCGTTAGTCATGTATCGAAAGATACATGATCGCCTTAGCGTGTATCAACGATGGTACATGACTGTCTGATGTTCTACTCAATCTTTGATGCCTTCTAAAATCAAAAGAAAAATTTACATATGATTCTTTCCTTGTGACACTTCATGATAGGAATATAGGAATTGTATTGTTTTCATTTTAAACACTGTGGATTAGTCACGGTTTTGTTTAATCTACGTTAATTTCGTCATAAGATCGCTTAAATACTATCATTGTTTTTTTTTCTTTGCCTTCATTGTTTGACTCGTTTTCGACTTGTTTTCATACCTATATGATTCTATACTTACAAAGAAAAATTTTCATCATTCACTATTATGACGAGGGAAATTTTCAGTTTAATCGAAATAGTGTAAAATCAAACAAAACATTTTATTTCCTTTTGCTCATCATCATATTATTAAAAAGAATTTTGATTTGAACCTCACAAGCTCAATAAGATGAAAGAAATGTCAACATACTGCGGAAAAATCTGCCGCGTCACTCATGTATCGAAAGATACATGATTGTCTAAGCGTGTGTCATGGCACATAACAGACTGACTAACTTTATCACCCTATTCAGGGTGGAAATAGTTGGGCCGACTGGATTCTCTAGCTTTGGCTTATCGTCGGTTTTGTTAAAGGTAAACTTTGAATACAAAACTTAGTCTGATTATTCACAAACCCTCCTGGACATCGCCGCTGGGTAATGGACAGGGAGACGAAAATGTGAGAACATTTACTCATTAGAGACTTAATCATGCACACGTTGTTATTTTAAAAGAATAAGGTGCCACCACGAACACTTCAGTTAAATGACCTTTTGTCTAAAATGAAAAAAAAGAAAGATACACTGCGCTTTTATGTTTATAAAATCTACCTTAAGGCGTAACATTAGTTAATGCCATTTGTTGTACCTGTAAATTGAAACATAATTACTCATGACCACGACAGAAATTCTTACCATTCAGTGTCAAACCGTAGTAATACTAATATTATACGTTTCCTTATAAGTAAACAGTCGCCATTCATTGTCTGAGCAGTCAGTACTTCTGTCATTTGAAATTTATAAAATGTTTCTATTAAAAACATTTTTCTCAAGTTTAGTTATTGTTATTGCCCTTTCTAGTATTGTTGGGAGGTTTCCTTCCTAACTCTTTGTTTGAAGTAATGTGGAATGTCAATATCTTGATTATGTCTCTTTTGTATTTTATACGTGTTATTCATTTTAGTCGTTTTGCTGTTGAAAGTTATCAAATGATGTGGTTTATATTATTTGGTACAGTTTTTTTTGCTACGTTCTAACACCAGTCCATACAATTCTCTCTATATGACTGTTACTCACTGCAAAATTAAGTGCATTGACAAAATTAGATCTTATGTTGAAAAAGAGAACTGTGAACTTATTTATGTGCTTACGTAGTGGTGAAAATACATGTTATGTTCAATATATCTGAATGTACCATTAACTTTTAAAATATTGAGATGAAACAATTGTCCACAGGATTACAGTTACGTTAAAGCGTTGCTTCCGGTACTATCACCAAAGTTAAGCAACGTCGAGCCTGGTAAATACGTCGATGGGTGATTATTATCTAGGTATTTACCTAAATGGTGGGTAGTCTTATTGGGAATACTAGGTGCGAAGTGCGGGTGGTATAATAGATAATGACTTGAAATTGTTAATCGTTTCAATTCACTTGGGTTCCCTATATTTGTGATCGCGAATTCCATGACCCATCAGGGTTTTAGGGAACCAAATGTACTCTCCAGACTGGTTTTGAATTCAGAGTTACCTTCTAGACCGATTGACACCCAGGGCTATAGGACCCAGTCTGTTCTGCTATTTACCCATAGCTGAGGGGCAGAAGAAGAGGATTCATATCTTTCCCAAGGTTATTAGCACGTAAGTGAATGTAATAGATCTGACTGGAATTCAAACTCGGCTCTCCGAGCCGCTATCCATTACTCCACAGTACCTCTTCTTGAAATTTGTGCACAAGTGAATATAACATTCATTTATGCGCAAATACTCTTGGGAAAGGTATGAATTCACCAACTCTCCTCAGCTATATGTATGTTAATAAGTCTTTTATCATTAAGTCATTATTATCTAAAGCAATTTCACTTAAAATAAATATAAAAATACAGTCAGGCCTGAAATAACCTGTAATGGGGTGATAAACCGTAGAAAAAAGACCTGTCAATAATTGTTCACAGCCATTTGTGTTTGTTCTCTTTTTGATTTTTATGTCTATCACTGCTTTGTATTTTTTTATTAAGGTTTATAATAGCCAATAAATGCCTTGCAGTCAAATGTTAATTTTGTAAATATTTAGTAATATATGTTTCAAGGATGGAGAATCATCGTCTGCCTAAAGTTTTATTGTACAATGAGCTCTCTGCTGGTTATCTTGGCAGCGGTGAACCAAAGAAGCGATTCAAAGAGAGCCTTAAAAAATTCCTTTGTTGCCTGTCATATTAACCATTGCCAATGGTCAACCCTAGCTGACAACCGTGACGCCTAGCGTATTACCACCAACCATGTTGTCTCCTTGTTGGAAAATACCCGCAGAGCCACTCTCAGGGACAAGAGGCAGAGTAGGAAGTACTGCAATGCTATGCCATCGAGCCCAGGCCAAACTTTTAGTTGCAAGTACTGCAACCGAGTATGCCTATCCCGCATTGGACTTATCAGTCACAAACATGACTGCAAGCAACGTGTACAGACTCCTTTGTGATCTTCGTTTTGCGAAGCTAAGCCATTATGAGTTATGTCTTTCATGACTTCCAACCCTTCTGCATCCTTACAACACTTTATCATTCGTAACACGGTGAAGCGTTGTTTTGGAGCAAAGATTTCAGTTGGTCTAGAACATAGAGAATGCATACTAACAAATTCCATGAGCCCTGCCTCTACCTAGCAGAAAATGTTACATTTCTGGAAAGTTACAGTCGCCAGTAACATAAACTCAGCTGAAGTTCAGATGTCGATGTATTTTTTTCTTCGTGTTACTTACTTATCCTAAGATTCCTATTTCATCATATCAGTAGAACATTATCTCCCTGGAAAAATCTTATGATAGTCCAGTTCCGTATCAGTCAGTTAAGTGTCATTCGCAATACACGTTTAGACGATCGTGTGTCATACGATTCATGAGTGACTCCGTTGTGGTAAACCCTCTTACAGTAGAATGAACTCTTCCTCGTCTCATAAATACAAACTGCGAGAGTCGAATACCAGAGAGTGTGAAGTGGAGTGGAGTAGTAGACGCAGTGCTAATCTACTTATTACTAACACTATTCTTTTGAATATATCTTCAATCTACTTTTTCAACCTACCTTTCGTTTTCCGTGTCTTTCTCTCTGGCCCCTAAACAGGCCACAACAGACTCGGTAGAAGATGTTTAGGTTGCCATTTCTTACTATAGTAGACTGGTTGCAAAACAAGACTACGGAATTCAGTGTGTCTTGCTATTCAACCCATTACTGGATGTGGAGGCGAGATGGATTCATTCTTTTCACAAGGGTATTTGCGCGTTAGTGAACGTAAAGAAATCTATTGGAGTTCGAACTCCGTTCTCCAATTTATCAATCCGAACCGTTCAGTGTAGTGATATGAATATTCTTTTAACCAAATTCTAAAATTTATTCGACAAGAATTAAAAAAAAAATTGCAATATGTCGGTGCATATCGTTATGCTGGAGAATTTCTTATGATTTTACAGTTCGTGGCACATCACAGAGAAAACGAGGTAAATAACATTTAGCCTTGCCCTAGTGACGCTGTAACGTAGAGAGCACTCTGACTATTAAGACATCATTCTTTAACACATGGATATAGATTCCGTCTCGTTCCATTTAATATTAAAGTATTATTACATTCCGGTTTACTCTACTGGTCATGAGAAAGGCACCAATGCATCAATATTTCCAGTTCCAGCTAAGTAGAAGATCTAATCAGAACTCAAAGCAAACCTTTCTATTCAAGAAGTCAATTCACGGTTAACAAAGACAAGGGAACAGTGAAGAGCCTGAGTTAACCGACGTAGGCGATCAAGGATCTTAAAAAAGAATTACCGTATATTTCCGCGTAGGAAGTTACCTTTAAATCAGACGAGGTAAAAAAAATATATATATAGCAAATTTTCATGCATTTATCCTATATCTGTAGTATAAGACAGTTGCTTATTGATTATATGAAGATGTTGTTATTGGAAATGTTGTTACTGTATCTTTAGAAATTAAAAAAAAGCAAATAACAAAGCCGATTTTATATCATGTTTTTTCTACACACGTCCCTTAAAAGGGAAAATGCTTTGTTTACATTTCATCTCGTGACCTCTTGCGATTACTGATTCCTCCCTTTTCTTCCTCTTCTTTTCCTATATCTAAACAGTTAAAAACAGCCTGGTGTACTAATGGCCATTTACTTATACTGTGAGTTCATAGAATTATTTTTCGCATGAGCAATTTATCATGAAGTTATGCCAGTAATATCTAAGGTAACAATGGTTTTATTACTTTTATTATCAGTTTATTTGATAATGTGAATCTTTTCATTTATGTTATTCGTTATCTTACCGAGGCTGAGGTTAGCCTACCGGCAAACAACACTTAGAATTAAAGGCTTCTTATTTAGAAATGTAGTATAAGACACCCCTAATTTTAAGGGCAATTTTCTGGATTTAAAGGTAGTCTAATACGTGGAAATATATAGTAATACTATTTGCCTTTGACAGTTGTTCTCAAAAAAGAAAAAAATATATATAAATATTGTTAAAATATGTATAAATACTGTTTGCCTTACAGTGTGACGCAAACTGTGAGCAGCAACGCTCTGTTGGGGACGATATGAACTATCAAGTTACCAGAAAGTATTCAAGAGAATTATGGGGGCTTTCTAAGTGTACAGTCCACCTCCATTAGCTTCGGAAATTACACTGAGGAGTATGAGGAAGCATCTCTCAACAACACCATATGTGGTAACTGCTGGATAGCGCAACATCCTTATACCTTTCTGAATCTGTTTCTTTATTGTCTTTTTATCTCTTCCTCTCAGTAAACCCGTTGCACCTCAGTGGCATTATCGCCTTGTTTGGTGAGAAACGATTAACAAAAAGAAAAAAAAAGTGCGAATGGTGATAAGCAAGATATCTTCGTCTTGGCTCACTTCCCAAAATCTGACCAAATATCAACATTTTTTTTTATCTTCTTGGTTGGAGCTGAGAAGCTTTCATCACCCACGCGTAATAAGAATAGCAGTGACATCAGTAGCACTCGGAAGAAAACTGAAGGAGAAATGAAAACAATGAAATGTGTTAACGTTCCAATGATATGAGAAAAGCGATTATCAGCATATTTGCCAAGTCACTGGCATCAATGCCTTGGGGGGGGGGGGAAAGACAACTGTAAATGGAAATACGTGCGAAGACTAAAGCAACACTAATTAGAAGACAAATATGTTTACGACAATCGATACGACAGAAACCCTGATAAAACTATAGCAGTGCTAAGTAAACTTTCTTCATTTACTTTTCAATATAAAATTCCAGATTGCTTCATTCCGTATTACCAACATCATCATTATATTTCGATTTCTGCTATGGTTACGCTACTTACCAAGTTTGCTGGAAGACCTAAGACAGGTAGTGTTATTTTGACTACATTTTATGATTTGTTTTTCTAACTACCATAAAATCACTAGCGTTACATGGACAATCTTCTTCTTAGTGTGTGAGCTGTACTCATCAAGACAATTTTTTGTATTTATCTTCGGCTGGGATTTCCAGGAGTTTTTCAACGTGTCGTGTTCCTTTTTTTATAATTCCAAGCGCACCTACCATGACTGGTACTATTCTTATTTTCAATTTCCACATTTTTTTTTCTATTTTGATTTCCAGGTCTTTTGACTTCAAATTCCTTGGTTACTATGTTACAGTCCGCTGGACAAGCCATATCAATTCGTAGTCACATTTTTTCGTTTCGGTTTTTGACAATTATGTCCGGCCTATTTGCTTCAATGTTCCTCTCTGTAAATCGTGATGTCTTCTATTTATGTAATCGGTGCTGGGTTATATTCATACCAGTGTCTGTTAACATTTTTCCAAAGTGTTTGCACATTGTCCAGTATAAGTATTGCCCCACGCTATCGTGACGATATAATTTCCTTTGATTTCTGTTGTATACACATTTACTCTGGTCCCAATCAAAGACTTAGGGGCAGAAATGGCTTCATAAACATATTCTACTGATCATCTTTGTTAACGCTTACAATAAATTCAGGTCCGAAGCCATGATATCCATGATTCAGGCATTTTATTATTGTTAATTTTTAATGGATGAATTTTCCAACTGATATTTTCATTTGGACCTCGAGGGACTGTAATTATAATTAATTCGCTTTTATTTTTTCTGTCTTTTCTTCGTAAGCTATCCCTTATTAAGTTTAACACTAGTTTTGACAATGCTAAATGTCACTGATTCAGTTATTATTATTATTATTATTATTATTATTATTATTATTTCCTTGGATTTCTGTTATATACACATTTACTGTCGGCTCCCAACCAGAGATCTAAAGCCAGAAGCGGTTAGCCTCTCGGATTGAGAAATCGGAGAGCAGAGTTTGAATTCCAGTCGAGTTCCTGACATTCACTCATGTGCTAATATCCTTGGGAAAAGTATGTATCCATCTCTTCTCCCCACCACCCACCAGCGATTGGTAAAATAGCAGGACAGAGTGAGTCTTATAGCTATGGCTGGCAAATGTTCTAGAAGGAAACTCTGAATTCAAACCAGCCTGCATCTTAAGGCAAAATTCTTGAAGAAGGTAAATTCAAAAACATATCCATCTCGCATGTGATCTCGAACAAATGAACTCCCCCCCGCCCAACGAACTTCGAGCCTCGACACAAAATCAGGCTTAGTCCAATGGTTCAAACGTGAACCTCTCTGATTTCCGGTCATTCACCTACGGGATGCATCACGAATAAATCTTTTATATCTTGTGTTCCCTCACGGCGTGGGCGATCACGGATCTCTACAAGACTCTACAAATGACTATCCCTCGCAGACCCACTTCACCCATACATTCACAGAACGTGACAGTAGGTCACTCGATGTATCACTCTGCAACTCTTGCCTTTAATATGTCCTGTAAGTGTCACATATTCCAATACCTTTTTCCTCATTATGTGTCCAATAAATTTCAAGTGCATCTATATAATTATACTAGCAACATGGCCCGGCGTTGACTGTGCTTGCTGCAAAAATCGTACGACACATACAGCAATCGCTATCACTTGACTTAAAATATTTTTGCCTTTCCTTGCCATTAAAGGTGTGCGCTTTGCCGTGCTGATGTTGCTACATGCCTTACTTCTTGCCTATTTCACACTGAGAATTTTTTCTAAGCTCTATACTAAACATTAAATCTCTTACGAAAAAAGAACTAAACAAAATGATCACAAAACGATCAGCTTTAAAAAAGACTCGTAACTGGAAAAACCGAATGAAAAAAGAATGTTAACAACAAATACATTTTCACACCCAACCCAGTTCTGCGGAATCAGAATCAACGTTGAGTTTAAGCAAGCGAATGAGCCAATTGGAGTAAAGTGCCATGCAGATTTAAATTTTTCCCACTTGAGACGAATGCAGCCATTGATTTTTTTTTGCATGCTAGTTAATATTCGTGTCAGTCAGCTGTTGGATCTCACGCTGGCCAATAGAATCTTCCTGCCTATTTGTGGCAGCCACCTGTTGGGTCTCACTATGGCCAGTAGAAAATGGCCGCACACTACATGAAAACTGCCGTAGAAGCATGAAAAAATCGATTATTTCCACTATCGATGGGAGATGTGAGATGCAATGTCAGTTTTGGCCTTCCCGCTAACTTGGAGCATGTGCATATAAATTTTGGTGCAAATCCGTCAAAAATTGCGACGTGCGTTACACACACACACACACACACACACACACACACACACACACACACACACACACACACACACATCCTGCCTTTTATAGATAGAGATGAAGAAGTGTCCCTTTTGTTTCCATTTTTCAAAAGCTTCCTCAAAGCTCATATGTTTTTCCAATGCTATCCTCAGTATTCTTCTGTAGAAGAACATCTCTGTTGTTTCAAGTCTCTTCTTCATCTCTGAGCAAATTGTCCAGTACTTACTGCCGTTTAAGATTCAAGATTCCATAGCAGTTCAGCACTCTTTCTTTCTTTCTTTCTTTTTAATGAATTTTGTTTATCTTTAGAAGGCTTCTTTCTCTATTAAATCACGTATAAAGTGTTTTATAATTGTGAAACACAACAAAAGAGCCAAATTTAAGAAGATGCCGTTCATGAGACAATTCAACCTTCATAAAAAGTATTTCAGGTTCGATTCCTGTCGAAGGCTGAATTTTTCTTTAGCAGGACTTCTCAACTTAGGCCGGTTGTTACTGATTTCACTGTTTAATTAATTAAAAAAGGGAATAGCAACAAAAAAACGTGTACCCCCTAAAAATAACCTTTATAATAAAAATAAAAAATGCCGGATAAAATATCTTTTCAAAAATTACCCTATAAGTAAATAAATATATAACTATATAAGTAAAGTGAGACGAATATTTTCTTTATTTGCTTTAAAATCTGCTACTATAATATATTCAACAAAAACAACTAATGAACTTAGTAGTTCAAGGACGTTTAAGATAAAAGCGAGCCGTCTGCTACATATTTAACTTGTTTCGAAGATCGGTTTCAGATGTGATATTGTTGCGATATTAATCGATCAGTCCAATGTAAACTTTAAAATCAATAATTCACAAGCGAATCGAAATAGAAAGATATCTGAGTCAACTTTTAAGTCTAGCGAAAAATCGATAATTTGAAGAGAGTAATGTGTAGAAACTGTAATGTTGAAAACCCTTTATCTGAAGGAAATATTAATTCTTATTTCAAGATGTTCATAAAATAGGTAATAGATGATAACTTAGCATTTCGTTTATTCTCGTTTAATTATATATATATATATATATATATATATATATATATATATATATTTCTGAGATGAGGTATTATGTACATTATTTACATTATTCGGACTATTGTCCTCATCTTTGTCGCCATATTCATTACAACTTTTCAGCCGTTGTACGCTTCGGCCTTCTTCAGATGGTTGAAATGTCGAACTGAACCCTTTATTTCGCTCGCTGGGTTAGACGGTTCTAGTTCCACGTGCCATGTTTGATGGATGTCAGTTATCAGTTATCGCCTGTTAATTTTCCCTCTGAAAGTTCTCCACTGCCTTAACTAGGACAGGACCCAAACAGTGTGAGTTCAATACCCCGTAAAGGCAGTGGAGAACTTTCAGAGGGAAAATTAACAGGCGATAACTGATAACTGACATCCATCAAACATGGCACGTGGAACTAGAACTAGAACAGTTTACCCTAGTGAGCGAAACCAGTTCGACATTCCAACCACCTGAAGAAGTCCGGAGCGTACAACGGCCGAAACGTTGTAATGAATATGGCGACAAAACAAAGAGGACAATAATCCGAATAATATATATATATATATATATATATATATATATATATATATATATGTCAGTTGGTCCGTAAGGTAATTATGCTTTACTATAAAGGCTGTAAAAGCAAATGTAGGTTAAATTTATTTAAATGTTATTTAAAATGTTTACCTATATTATTAACGACTGTATACCAAAGGAAAGAAAACATTCCCATTTCACATTTAAAGAAATCAATAAAATATATAAATTTATAAAATTATATTTAAAATTATATTTCAAAATGGATGAAAATTTATAGGGGATCCATATGTTGAGAATGGTGGATGTAGAAGAAACACCATCATAACGGTTTCTTCTTTCTTGGATTTGTTTTTATTCTTGTATTGTCATACTGGAAAATGATACTGTTCTCTTTGCTAAAGACTTTTTCGACCTAATCTAGTTGCTGGTAATAAATGAAGATAGTGATGTCCCTTCCATGTTCCATTAGATCGGAATGGACTTCACGTCGTATATTCCACCAGACACAATACAATGACTTTTGTCTTTAGACTCCTACTTACACATTTCGTGATAACCATTGTCTTTTTTTACTGTGTGGAGGCAAAACTCATTTTTCATCACGTGTAACAATATAATACAAGAATTAAAGGTTGATATACTTGTTTAAAAAACAGCAACAAATATTGGAAAGTTAAATTCTCAAGTGTTACTCATGAAGAATGCAAGTCACCTTATGGAAAATTTAATTCAGAAATAGATTATAAAAGACACATACGTCCTGCCTTCGAGAAAAATATACTGATATACGTAGGAGAACCTAATACATACACACACAAACACACTTAAGAAAGTCGAAAGCTTGGATTTTATTTCTACGGAAATGAAGTTTGGACGGAATTTCCTGCTTATCTGGGAAGGATTATTTGCAATTTTGAAAAAGACAAAATGTTGTAGCAACATTTTCCTTACCAAATATTTGGTACCTAAATACGTATTATATATATATATATATATATATATATATATATATATATATATATATATATATATATAATTATTTATTTAAAAATATGATTCCATGTTTATGAGAACTCTTATGTAGCGATGGAATCATATTTTTAAATAAATAATTATATTATACTCTACTTTTGTATCGAGCACTATTTTTAAAAAATAATAACAAAAATAATAAAGAACTTTGGATTATTTACCTAACGAGTTCTTCCATATTTTCTATATATTTTTACACACACACACACACACACACACACACACACACACACACACACACACACACACACACACACACACACACACACACACACACGTTTCATTTCCTCATTTCCTCTTGGGATGAAAATAAATTATATATTATCTATTTAGATTAATAACATTTTTAATCAAGAAGTTACAATTATAATTATATTGATGCATTTATTTGTTAGTGAGTTCAATTTCTACGTCAGGAAGTCAAAAGCTATTTTTCATCGTGAAGAAAAATTATTATTTTTGTTTGTTTTTTTTGCAATAAATTTCACACGGATAGAAGAATAAATAAACACTTTACGGATCGAAGCGCATAATACAAAGTAATCTCTTAGAATGTACATCAGAATGGTAATAGTTATCTTCCACTGATTGAATAACATGTTTGGTTCGAACTTTCCAAGACATATAAAACTCTCACCTAATGCAAGCTGTAGATTAGAGTGGTCAAAATATTGTCTTTAACAGGCACGATGGTATGTTAACACAAACAATAAATGGAATAATGTATTCATTCTTTTTTTTTTATTAATTCCAGATTCGTTTCAGGACAAGATCAAAAGTATTTGGTACCTAGTTTGGATTAAATTCCTTTTTAAGTATTATTGGTGAACCAGATAAGATCACTAACCATTATACGACTTGTTAGTCGCCAGAATACTATGTTGAATCGGCCGCCATTAAACTAAAACACAAGTTATGAAGATATATTAAATTACAGCAAAACTGATTTAAACAGAGACCGCTGCAATCTTTTCCATTCGAGATTCAAAGCATCCATGTGATAGATATTGGATTATTATGTTACGATAATGTCTTGTTGAGAGTCCTTTACTTTCTTGCAAAAATCAATATTCGAAACATGCACTCGACCTCCAGCAGAATTGTTACTAGTGGCAGATTCTTTGCTTTTCGTTGTTCCTACTTATTTAGCTTCCTATTTAGACTGAATTATATATTTAAATATATTTATATCATGTCGATCTTGAACAATTTAGGAAAATCTATTAAATATTAAGAAGTAACATAAAAGACGCGTAACTGATACAGCGCTAAAAATTTCACGGGCGAAACAAAAATCCTCTGCCACCCAGAAAAAAAAATGGGCTTTTTATTAATCTTTTAGGAAGCTTGGCAGGTTGAGAAATTTTCAACACATCTTCATATATAAATATACACACGCACGCACACAGACACATGCACGCGTCAAAAGATCGTTTTTACGTTATGCTATACATATGGGTAAAAGTAATGAATATTAGAAATAGAATGTTTGTACATAAAAAAGTGAACACTGAGTTATCATCGTTTGTTTCATGCTGGATTGATTCATTCATTTTTGTTGTGAATTCCGAGATGAAATTCGGTCTCCAATGAATGGCAAACGCAAGAATTAAATGCATTTACACAATAATACAATGGGTAATACTAAAAATATGATTCCAAATCGCGACATAAGAGGTCTCATGTTTCAAAACAAGAGACGAAAACTTCAATATAATTATTTAAATTAAATTGAGTTAAAATAAGCTCTGTTCCATCATCAAGCGAAATTTTTTTTGGAAACTTCTTATGTCGAGATTTGGAATCATATTTTTAAATAAATAATTATATTTATGCTCTACTTTTGTATCGAGCACTATTTTTTTAAAATAATAACTAAAATACTTTGGATTATTTACCTAACCAGTTCCTTCCTATATATATATATATATATATATATATATATATATACACACTGTCTCAAGTAGGACGTCCTTAGTGATTTTCCAAGCGTAGCTTGGATGTGTAACATGGCCGGAAGTAAGGGGCGCCCAGTGCGGATCGAACGCACTACACATTCGTAATTGTTCTAGCGAGACAAGCTTGCTAGCCATTACACCACCTCGAGGTGCCCAGGACGTCCTTAGAGTCTACGTGCCTGTGACTTTTACAAGCAGTTACATCACACTATTACTCTACCTCCAACTCAATCACAATCTCTTCTCTCTCTCTCTCTCTCTCTCTCTGACTGACTCTGGCTATTTAACGGCAGCAGTCCAAGTAACACTCTGGTCGAGTCTACTTATATGAAAAAGGGGAGGACCCCATAACAATTTTTGTCCAGCTCATCAACTCCATCGGTATATAATTTTAGATAGTAAGAATTTCATTGGGGGGGGGGAGGATAATAATGATTTAGTGATACTAATTAACCAAAAGCCAGAGGGGAGAAGATGTGGATTTATGTCTTTCGCAAGGGGATTTATCGAGTAAGTGAATATAACAAACCCGATTGAAAATTATCAATTACAACACCCGCACATCCAAGCTTAGACACATTAGTATTCCCAAGCGGTCATTCATCTAGCTACTAACCGAGCTTGAAGTTGCTTAACTTCGATGATCATACAGGGACCGATTTTTAAACGTGATATATAATTGTTTCTTTATCTTGTCTCTACTGAATTTCGCGGGAATTTCATGCACTCTTCAAAATTCATGATTCTAAAATTGAATTTATTTTCAGTAAAAATTTTTTTTTCTTGAAAGATGTTAATTTTTTTAAAATGATATTAATTTATTAATAAAAATATAAATGAAATCCATAACATATATATGGAGGAATCAAATATATCTAATATGTAATAATCTATTAATAGTTAGAAACCTTCACTACATTAACAATTTATATATATGCTTTTATTTTAGCTATTATATAGTATTGTCTTCAAAAACATTCTTATAGGTGACATATTTCAATGGAGGAACATTCTCAGGATCCCTATATCGAAAACTACATGTCGTGTTATTGAATAATAGGCACGGTGGAGTAATGGATAGCGGCTTGGATTGAGGAAGCGGAGAGTCGAGTTCGAATTCCAGTCGAATCCATTACATTCACTTACGTGCTAACACCTCTGTGAATCCTCTTTCTTCTCCCTCCAGCTATGGGTAAATATCAGGACAGACTGGGTTCTATAGCCTTAGATGGCAACTGGTCTAGAAGAAGGAAAACTCTGAATTCAAACCTGCTCTTAGAGGAGGGTGAATGGAGTCTCTCTGAGCCTTGGTTGGCAATCCATTTAGTGATGGTGTCCCGACAAAAACACCCTTGATAGTCCTAGCGAAGCATCAAGAATTCAGCTATTTGACAAGATTATGAACTACACCAATCAACGTATTGGTGAGTTCAATCTCGGCCGAGGCCGCAAGATGATGACGATTGAATAATTGATTTGGCTTCTACGGCTTATCAATGCTTTATTTTAAGCTAGAAGATATGTTTTAGATTGTACGAATTAGTTGTTTTTATGAAAATAATGATTTTGCTAAGACACGTTTTACATACTGGGGGTGGGGAGAAGAGGTAGCTTCAAACCTTTCACAAGGGCATTTGCACGTAAGTAATTATAACGGAAACGACTGTAATTAGAACTCGACTCTCCGATTAAAAATTCCAAGCCATTATCCATTGCACCACCCGCACATTCAAACTTACAACACCTGATATTCCAAAACGGTCTCTTATCTAGTTACTTATCTTGACGCTGTTTAACTTTAGTGATCGGGCGAGAAACCTTGTTTCAACTGGTGATGTTACGCGTTAGAATTGATTTAAATTATTATATCTTCACAAAAGCAAATCACGCACGCACGCACACACACACATATATATATATAATCATATATATGTAATATCTAATAAATAGTTAGGACCCTTCACTAGATTAACAATTCGCTAATATTTTGCACATATCCTTACACAAAAACTGAAAAATACATTGATTGCCCATATAATTCAAAAGAAATGAAGCATTATTATCTATTTCCTGATTATATAAAACTATACAGGTATCCCTCGATTAATGCAGCTAATGTGTTACATGAAAAGATACGCACTAATCGAAAAAGCATTAATCAAATATAATAACTCATAGAAAATGATGTAATTTGTAATATAATATGTTATGAATTAATGTTTATTCATCTGATTTTTTGTGAAAAACGTATTTAGATTGGTTTGCCGCATGATATTCTTTTTTTGTTCATATAAATGGCGGTACTGTGAAATTGACCCTTCAATTTTTCTGCATATTTTATGAACTCTTCAGATGGTACTTCTAAATATTTTACTTTAAATTCTTTAATGACCCTTAATTTTTTTCTAATTTCTTCTTTTTCATATTCTTATGCTGGCGGATATGTAAATATTCAAATCCAAAACAAAAAAAAAATCAATTTAATTATTTTAAGAACAACCTTATGTATATTTTCGATTTTGGGAAATTTCCAAAACTATGATAGTGATTAGTATTTTAAACTGAAAATTTTATTTATAATCTTTCCATAGTAAATGCCTACATCTTTTATATGTCGGTATTTTCTTAATAAATGTAAATTTCTGTATCTAATTAAATCATTCATTTTTTATTAAGGAAACATTAGCAATTTCCTTTTAAGACCTTCAAAATGAACAAGAAAAAAATCAAAATATTCAAAAATAATTAATAGAGACAAACATCCCAATATGTATTTTTATTATTGGCTTCCATTATCAACCTCATCTATTTATAAACGTCTATTTTTGGAACACTACTGTAATTATTTACATAATGTAATACTTGACAAACAAAAAACTTACCGATTTTCCATTTTTAACTATAAACTATAAAAAAAAAATCAATTTAAACTCAATGGAAGTTATTTTCTCCTACTCCAAAAGTTTTTTCGTGGATAACCATGTTTGTGCGCGCGCGCACACACACACACACACACACATATATATGTATATATATATAATTATTTTTTAAAAATATGATTCCATCGCGACACAGAAATTACTGTTTCGAAACTGGTCATCCGTATTCAAATTTAATTTCAATATTAAACGTTAAATGTTGGATGACAGATTCATCCTCAAGCGATGATTAGAATAACGAAGCAACGAAATGTTTTACTCATTTATGGTTTTTAAATGGAGGTGTAATATGGGATTAGTTTTTCATTATCAAGGAGTCTCTGATGAAAGTAGGGGTGTTTGTTTTTTAAAAACAAAAATATTAAGGAATTTAGGGTCATCAATGTAACAGTTCTTTCCTATTATATCAATACACACACACACAAACAAACATATATATATATATATATATATATATATATATATATATATATATATATATATATCTGTGTGTCTCTGTAAAAAGTATAGAGTATAAAAATTTAAGAGAGGTTATGATATTAACGTACAATATCTAATCTATTACTTATATAGTGATTTATCTATACCTATATCTTATATTCAGTCTCGTAACACTTGTCCGAGTGAGTTGTACCAATGATTATCTTTTTTCTCATAAAAGTAGCTCAGCTAAAAACTTTATATTTTGTTCACCCAATGACAAACTCTAGGAGAATTGACAAATTAAAGTAAATAAAAAAAAAAATTGTTTTCAATTTATTTGGATAAATTCATGGTCGAAAAAATAATTGATACGTAATAAGTATCTTCAGTTAGAGGATAATTCAGTTGCTTAATCTTCATCTGTTATATATTTTCGTCCAATCCACAGCCTTTATTTCATTTGCTATTTATTTACTTCCTATCAACATCCAGCATATTCTATTTACTATATATTCATGTCCAATCAACATTCTCTTTTATATTTAATTTGAAATGACTATCACAAAATAAACTTATGCAAACATCACCGGTACGTACACTCACTGTATTTACAAGTCACCACTCATGACAAAAATTCATTTAAACTTATGATAAAACTTAATTCATTTTTTAATGAATTTTATACTTGCAGAAAATGGAAAACTGAAGAATGTGTTCATAAATATTATTTTTGCAGTATATAAAACCAGAAAAAAATTGCGTTTGAATCTTTCATTTATTACTCTTTTTACAAAGACAAAATAGTGAAGGAAGAACCCGAATGCCCCAGATACACGTAATTTAAAATATACTGAAATTATTTAATTAATTAAATTTAATATAAAGTTTTATAATTATTGCATTAATAATTTACTGATTAAAAATAATCTATATTGCAGAAAGTTAAAATATTCCTATTTAATATATATATATATATATATATATATATATATATATATATATATATATATATATATATTGAATAAGAATATATGTATATATTGAATAGGAATAAATATATATATATTGAATAGGAATATATATATATATATATATATATATATATATATATATATATGAATGTATGTATATATATATGTATATATACATACACCACGTGTAACAGCATAATTGTCCATCCCATAAAATATTTAATATCTAAAAACCATTAAACTCATTGAGCTTGTTATTTACAGGTTTCAAGTAAGACGTTTTGATATCGTGACAAGATTTGCCGTAAGAATCACTGAATAACTTATGTTATTTAGCTAGAAATAGAACAGGTTAAAATTCTTTTTTATCAACCCCACTATGTTTTTCCAATTGAACAATGTTGAGAGGAAAAATCATTCAGGCCGTCAGTAATGATACCAACATTCATACTCTGGCTAGTGTCTTCAAATCAGTTCAAGAATCATCAAGAGACCGGCGAATAAAATTAAAAAAAGTGGGAACAGTATGGAGGAAAACTGGTTCTGGAGTCCACAAAAGCGAAAAGGTATCCTCATTTCAACTTAGAGCTGATGAGATCTATTAGAAAAGATCCAACTCAATCCATAACACATTTGCCACGTGAGAATGGAGTTTCAGTTATGACAGTCCTAGGAGCAGTGAAAAAAGACTTGAAAATGAAATCATACGTGAAACCTGTGAGGCGCGTTGTTACTCCAGGACTGAAAGTCAGAAGTTTAGAGAGGTCAAAGATTATCTTGAATATCTTGGAAAATGACCATGGAATAATATATATATATATATATATATATATATATATATATATATATATATATATATATATATATATATATATATATATATATATATATATATATATATGAATATAATTTTAATCCTTCATGAGCTTCCGTACCTTAGCTATGATTAATTAATGATGGGCATGTCATTTTCATTTCTGACCGATTTTATCACGATTCTTCTGTTAAGCTTGCAAAGTAATTATACCTTCTTATTGCTCAAAATAGTGTCCAATTCTGTTATAAAAATTCCGGAAAATTTCAATATCTTTAATCATTTCTAAGATACAAGGAAATTGATATAATACGTAATAATTTAATTCATTTAATCACCGCAGATGACATTTCTGCCTGCCATTTGTATGGCTGGTGCTAATCTCCAGCAGAACAAACATCTATGTCTTCTTGACCTCACATTTTCCACATGAAGTGGAATGACTATATCAAATCAATTTCTCCGTCTGCTGCTAGAAAATTTGATTCACTCCATCCTGTCAGAAAATTATTCTTGTCAGAATCCATCTCGCACATTTATAAATCTACTATTTGTCTGTGGATTGAATACTGTTGCCATATTTGGCCTGGTGCTCCTGCCGTACATCTTGCAATTCTTGACAAAATCCAAAGAAAAATCAGTAATATAATCAATTCTGACTTGGCATCAAGTCACTTCAGTCACTCATCACCGACGCGATGTAGTTTTTTTCTTTCTTTTCTACAAATATTTTCATGGCAACTGTTTTGATGAGCTTTTTTTAAACTGGTGTTCTGACCACATGAATTTAAGCGTGCTACTATGTTGGCAACTAGGTATCACCGCTTTACTCTTGAACTAGCTAGATGCAACCAACACCTCTATTCTAACAATTTATTTTCTCGCATTTATAGCCTGTGGAACTACCTTCTGAATATTTTGTTTCACTGATAACTACAATCTTTAAAAATTTACATGCAACGTCAATCGCCATCATTTGTCTGTCTTGGACCCAGGTCCATTTTTTTCCTTTCTCCAATCTCTCCCATTATGTTTTTCCCATTCTCTTTCACTTTAACAACATGTAAACCAGTGGGGTCTCGTGCAGTTGTCGTCTTGCTTGGAGTTAAACGATTAAAAACATATCAGGTTGAGTAGTATTTTGTCAATAGACCAGCTCAGTAATTATTTAGAGCAAGAATTATTATAAATAAAAAAACGAAAACAAAAACAATACCTACAGATAACCAACAAGATGTTTTGTAATGTATACATTCCCTAGTGTCATATTCTTTATATAATTTCAGTAAAATGCCGAATTAATATTAGTTTAAATATTTGTTCCAGGAAATTGATATGGTCGAAATTAGTACCCAAAATAATAAAAAAAAAATTGAAACATGCAAATGAAATGGAATATTACATTGTTGGGAAATGTTATTTGTTAAGCAATATTTTTTTTAAGAATTTGCTAAAACATTCAAATTTCTTGTTTGTTGTGCATGAAAACAGTTTTGCTGTTTTAACCCCAATTAAGAAAAGACACGTATTTATATCCAATTGATATTGTAACAAAGAAAGCTTTGATTACTTGAGCGGTAGCTTCTGGATTTCATTTTGTATAACTTGGGACGATATCTCCTCAAAACGACACGCGACGTAACTCTACTTTCAAAAATGAGCAATAACATTTGGCAAGAGGTGACATTAGACTACTAGCTAGAATAGTCATCGTTTATCTATCCAACCTTCTATTGTTGATCACGCTTGGGATATTATTGAAGAAGTTTTAAGAATTGGAGAAATAAAAGAAACCATCAATAATCATTATTCGTCGTAATTCTAAAACATTACTGTCGCTAAGATAAACATGTCTGAAGTCCTTGTTATATATATATATATATATATATATATATATATATATATATAAGTTTTTTACGGTACAAAATTTTACGATAGCTACGTATAAGCAAAATTTATATGGCATTTTAAAAAGCTAAAAAAAAAAACAACTGGTTTCGTCCCGGCCTTATCAGGTTTATTTTTGGGATATAAAAAATAAGCGTGTAAGTTTAATTAATATTAATGATAACGAATGGAGGGAAAAATGAATGTCAAGAAAGCTAGAGTCCAATAACATTCAGACCCAGTAAGCATTCCTTCTGTTTACAGAGGAAAGGCACACGGGATCTGATATACAAGGACTCTAGAACCTTGAGGTGATAAGAGGAGTGGGACCTAGATACAATCAAGAAATGGTAACTACTAAAATTAAAGACACAATTCCTGCTATTTATTACATGCTTTGCAATAGAAGAGCCAGAAGTATTGGTTAATTGAGTTTTCCTGGCATCCGGATTCAAAATCCTGGGTGGGGGTAAGTGTTTTTGTATTCTCAGATATATATATAGTTTATGAAAAGTTAGGTAATCCGTATGGGTAGACCCGAGGAGGATGATATCCAGAGAGCTCAATGTAAAATTCAGAGCAGATATGTTTGAATAAAAACAGACCACGTTAAGATTCCATGTAATAAGTTATTTCACCATAATGGTGAAATAACTTATTACATGGAATCTTAACGTGGTCTGTTTTTATTCAATATATATATATATATATATATATATATATATATATATATATATAAAAAAAAAACAAAACACTAATATTCCATGGTCATAATTTATTCCATTGGAATCGTAAATACGATCCAAATCATCAGACCTACAAATTCAAAATGAAAACAGAAAAAACAACTCCGGAAATCAAAACAGAATTTAGAGAAAGTGTAAGTATGAGGAGGGAGTGACATGAAACCTTAACAGAGAGAGTTTTTGGAGATGTGGGTGGGGTGGATTTAAAAAGAGGAGAGAAAGAAAAGTCGACGGATGTCTAATACATAAAGATACATTTCGTGGTGACATATACACACCACAGACAATTCAGATAGGAAGGAAAAAAAAAAAAAAAAAAAAAAAAGGGTGGGGGAGAGAGATCGGACGAAGGAAAATAAAATTGTGTTTACTTAAAGGGCCGCTTTGTAGTTGGGAAAATTAGTATAGACTACAGGTTATGAATCAAATATAAATATATGAAGATGAATATAACGATTGTCTCATTTCGCAAGGACCAAATATTTCTATGTTCAAAAACACATACTAATACACACAAAAAAAACCATATACAAGTAGGTACATACACTTAGGCATGTACTCACACACACACCCAGACATACGTGTACATACACATGCACATACATACACACATACACATATATATATATATATATATATATATATATATATACAAATATATATATATATATATATATATATATATATATATATATATATATATATAAAAACCTAAAAATATATTCACATATCCACACATACACATATTCATCTATATTCATATACACACACTTTTCACATACCGCATGCAACAGCATAATTGTCCATCCCATAAAATATTTAATATCTAAAAAATCATTAAACTCATTGAATTTGTTTTTGTAAGTTTTTAGTTAAGATTTTTTGATATCATGACAGCATTTGTCGTAAGAATCACTGGACTGCTCTTTAAGTTATTTAGCTAGAAAGAGAACAGGTTAAAATTGTTTTGTGTTAGCCCCACTATGTTTTTCCAACTGACCAATTTTGAGAGGAAAAAATCATTCAAGCCTTCATTAATGGCACCGACATTCATACGCTGCCTATTACCTTCAAATCCATTCAAGAACTATCAAGAGAACGGTGAATAAGTTTTAAAAAAAAGAGAACGACATCGAGGAAAAGTGGATTAGGTTTTAGGCATGTTGTTTCAATACGGCGATGTTCCTCTTGGTTAGGAAATGCCGGATGCTTAAGGTGTTGTGAGGAGTTGTATTGTCGTCCTGAAACAGTCAACATTTATCCTGCCACAAAATAATAATAATAAAAAAGATGCAATAGTCGCAAAAAGCTAAGATTACAGTCATATACTCCCAAGATATCCTGTTAGATGTTAACACAACCCACTTATCCAGCTTTCGCCCTAGCTCACACGTCACTACCGGTCCTATTAATTTTCAGACAGAACTCCTATCTCTCAGAACAGACATACTATATTTTAAACGAAAAAGTTATCATCATATATCACTGTTACTACTTCTAAAATGACATTGATAGATTGTATAATGCGTTCCCAGTATCCACTAATAGAGTAGGTTAATTTCTTGTCATATTAAAATAAGATTTAATGAGCTGTTAATTACTCCATTTAACGAATTTGTTGTTTCACAGATGCTATATGACTATAGAGAACAGAGCATTTTAATCAATATCGCATTTAATTCATTCAACCCAGTCATAAATCTAAAGCCGTGATCTTTACGGTCATAAATCTTATTCTATTCATGAGGAGGATCCCTATGACAGTTAAATTGAACATCAACGGAAGAGAAATTTGCGTTATTATGGATTAATACAGCGACAACATAAACGAATGGAAATTTTGAAGCGTTAGAATTAACCAATAAATCTAGTTTGCAATTATTTTAATCAAGCGCGTCCATATACCTTGAAATGAGTTTTCTCAATCGTTTCACACTACAACTTGATATAACGATAATATAAATTATTGACATCTAGGATAACGTTGATGAAAATTTGTCCCGAAAATATGTTCCCATAATGCGTTTCGCCTCTAACGGCTTTATCAGATGGATAACGAAAAATGTGTTGTCTGTGTATGCATTTATGTGAAATCTTATATTATTTTTCCAAAGCTGGCGTTGCTCGAGACTAAAAGAGAAAGAAAATGAATGACTTTTAAAAAAATCTTTACTTTTCACTAAATTTTAATTTAATCTTATTTAAATTTTAAATACAGTTACATTTTAATTTAATTTATTTTCTACTCATTCTGAAGAATTTCCGTCTTAAAAGGCGGACACTTAAATGGGAAATATAAAAACTTTTAAACGATTTTTTATTGTACATTCGGTATAATTACCCTTATTTTAAGTGTCGTCGATGTAGCTAACCTCCAGAGATGGTAAGATGATACATTACATTCGGCAGCAAGGTCTCCGTTCGAGAGATTAGAAGTTTAGAGGTGCGTGTAATTAACTCTTAATTGATGTTGTTCCCAATCCACCTTGAACCAGGGTGATAGCACCTGTTAGGGTCCCGGCTATGGGTAAATAGTGAACCCCGAAACAAAAACAAAATACTATGAAAGTATAAAAATCCATTTTGATATAAAAATTTTTATATAAAAAATTACCAACAATAACTATTTATAGTAGAACTACCAAATCATTAACCCATCTAACATCCTACAATTTCGTAAAGAAATCAAACTGCATTCCAAAATATAACTTTAACAAAACTACAAGAAAAAACGCTCACTGCCTCTAGTAATTATATCCACACAAACATGTATATGCACAAAAGCTGAGTATTATCTACCATGTATTCAATTGTGAAAGCAGAATAACATATATCATATTTTTATTACTTCAAAGCTCCCAAGAAAATTAAATTTCGGAATTAAATGACCCATAGAGAAGTGATATGCCGCTAAACAAACAGATAAACAACTCTCAAGGAATTTCGAAATGTGCCTAATGTATTAAAACGTTGGTATGTGAATTTGCTGGCGCAGTTTTCAATTCAGTATCTATGCTGATGACACTATTTAATCCAGTCTTAATAGAAAGTCTGATCGGTTCGATAAGTTCAAAATTTCAGCTGATCTAAAAAATGGCCTACATGCTGTTGTTAAATGGAGCAAAGAATGGCTTGTTATTTTTAACCCCCTCTCAAACGAAACTGCTCTCTATTAATAGACTACGAGTACCACTTCTGCCTTCCTTTAGTGCACCTAATGCATATCTCCAGGAAATTGACTCGTTGTGCATTCACGGGTTGACGATATGAAAGAGAAAGACTATATTGTATCAATTGCTCGGTCTGCTGCTAGGAAATTTGGTTCACTGTGTCGTGGTAGACAATTTTTCACGTCAGAATCTATCTTGCATAATTATATGTCTACCATTCAGGTATGCTGTAAATATTTCTGCCGCATATGGCGTGGTGCTCCTGCCACCTATTTAGAGATGCTTGATAAAATCCAACAAAGATCTAATGTTATTGATTCTTACCTGGCATCTCTGGTTCAGTCACTTTCACACCGCCATAATGTAGCTAATTCGTTCCTTTTCTATAAATAATTCCATGATAATTGTTCTGATGAACTTTATTTTATGGCACCTAAATTTTATGAATTTAAGCGCAGTTCTAGATTGGTAACAGGAGTCATCATTTTACATGGCTAGATGTTGCCGAAAGTTCTATGTTAACAATTTCTTTTTTCGCACTTCTCGCTTGTGGAACTCTCATCCGCCTTCTTGCTCTCCAGTCAAATCTGATCTTCAAGAATATAAATGACATATCAATCGTTATCTTCTGTATTCTTAATTTCTGTTCCTTTATTGTTTTTACTCATTAAAGATGGTTACTTTTACGTATAGCACTTCAGTAACCCACTACGTCTTAGTAGCTTTGTTATATTTTTTTTTTTTTTGTGAAATAAGGAAGAAATATAATATTTGCAGGGTTCAATCGGTAGACTCACTGGAATTGGTGCGAGCGATAACTGAGCCGTACCTACAAAGTACAAGGCGAGATATCCCTTGACATAGACGGCAGACGTGAACAATCTTCCCCCATAGATTAAATAAAGTGTTCAGTTCAAAATTCCATGAAGATTAATTGGATCGGCAGATACCTAACTAAGACTGGAAGCCTAAAACGAGCAAAATGGTGTAATAATGACAACAAAGATGAGAACATTGGTCCGAATGAAAAAAAAAAAATGTTAGTCTTCATCCCCGAAATTCATATAGAAATAGCTTGACTGTCTCATAAAACAGATATCAATAATAAAATAATTTTCACCAAATATAAAACTTACATTTCAATCAATAAGTTGTAATTTCATTACATCAAACAGAATGATAAACGTACAAATAAGAAAAGTTTATGATTTGTCATGTTTCCCTAATTATTTAGCTCCATTAGAAATATTTAAAATGGTATGATTTGAAGTTACATTTTTTGTTTCAAAATCCTTTGCTGTTTTGTTTTTATTTCTTTACAATTAATGTATATATGTTAAATAACACTGATAAGAACATACGCATGAGGTCTACACAACGAATAAAAAAACATAAAAATTGAAATGTTACTCCGGAAATTCCAGTATTTCTGATGAAGCTCACTAAATAGAGAAACATGTAAAATGTTTGAAAATTTCCTACTTGTTTCCTTATTCAAGCTTTTCTGTCAATATATAAAATACAAAGGCAAACTTCCGAAATAAACCTTATATTTTCTCTTATTTATTATATTTTCTCTCCCGTTAAAATTCATAGAAAAATCTGTGACTGGCATCTCGACTTCAGTCACTTTCCAACGAACATGACGTACCTTCACTGTCTATTCTACAGATATTTTCATGGCAACTACTCTGACCTGGATCCATGACTACATGAATTTAGGCATACACTTGATTGGCAACTAGGTCCCAACCTTTTACTGGTGAAATAGTTGATGCGACCGGCTCTAATACGTCAACAGTTATTTTTCTCGCATTTACCAACTTTGGAACTCTTTTCGGATTACTTGCTTCCCTGATAATTATAACCTTGAAACCCCACCGTTCTAGTGGTATTCCCGCCTTGCTTGTGTGTGTGTGTGCGCGCACGCACATGTATGTGTGTGTGTGTGTGCGTGTGCGCACGCACATGTGTGTGTGCGTGTGTGTGTGTGTGTGCGCGCACGCACATGACATGTGTGTGTCTTAAGTAATCATAAAACAACGATACTCACATATTGCTGCTTTTTCTGCGAGCTTCATGTGTACTCACAGTATCTCTATCTATAAAAGGCAGGATGTGTGTGTGTGTGTGTAACGAATGCACGGCCTCAATTTTCGACGTATTTGCACCAAAATTTACATGCACATGCTCCAAGTTAGACGGCGAAAACTGACTTTGCATTTCCCAACTCCCATCGATAGTGGAAATAATCTACTACGGCAGTTTTCATGTAGTTTGCGGCCATTTTGTACCGACCATAATGAGAGCCTATAGCTGGCTGCCACGAATAGGCAGGAAGATTCTATTGGCCAGCGTGAGAGCCAACAGCTAACTGAAATGAATGTTAACTAGCATGCTAGCATGCAAAAAAAATATCGATAGCTGCATTCGTCACAAGTGGGAAAAATTTAAATATGCATGGCACTCCAATTGACTCATTCGCTTGCTTAAACTCAACGTTGATTCTGATTCCGCAGAACTGGGTTGGGTGTGAAAAAGTATTTGTCGTTAACATTCTTTTTTCATTCGGTTTTTCCAGTTACGAGTCCTTTTTTAAAGCTGATTCTTTTGTTTGTTTAGTTCTTTTTTCGTAAGAGATTTAATGTTTAGTGTAGAGCTTAGAAAAAATTCTCAGTGTGAGATAGGCAAGAAGTAAGGAATGTAGCAACATCAGCACGGAAAAGGGCACTCCTTTAAAGGCAAGGAAGGGCAATAATATTTTAAGTCAAGTGATAGCGATTGCTGTATGAGTCGTACGATTTTTGAATCAAGCACGGGCAACGTTAGTAGTATATAGATCTTTTGGTTGTTCAACTACAAACTTCAAAAATTTAAATGCAACGTCAATCGCCATCTTCTGTGTTCTTGAATCCTGTTCATTTTTTTGTCCTTTCTTCAAACCCTCCTATTCATAGTCTTCGCATTACCGCCTTGCTTGGGGTGAAATGATTGAATGTTTTCTCTGATCAAAGTAATATCAGTTCCTCGCGAGGAGAAAAATGTAAGAGATATCAGCAGAATGTTCTTTGTGCATAAACTGGCTTATGCTTAGATGCCTTTCCAAAATACAGAACATATCGATTCTGGTAAAGGAGAATAATATTTATTCGTACTTCATTTCTAAATAAATCAATCAGACTGAGACAAAATTCTGTCTTTCGCAAACAACGATATCATTTTATCATTATTAATCTCTCATAAGTCAACACATTTGACCCTCATCTCCCAAAATCTACAATAACAATGCAACCGAGTACTGCCACTTGAAGCTAACATTTCGTCGGTCTAAATGAGTTCACGTGAGTCATCTCTTAAAGATTGAAGCCGTTAAATTTAATTCCAGTATCCGTCCTTTATATTTCAACTTCGCAATGTACTTTTTTTTCAACGGTATTTGCATTTACATAGAATTGTTTTGACTAGAAATATCACATGATGGATAGAATCTTTTGTCTTCCCTTGTATTACGTAAGGGTTTGGTGAGAATATAGTTAAAAAAAAATCTTAATCTATCTATCTATCTATCTATCTATCTATCTATCTATCTATCTATCTATCGCAATATGCCAATTATCTGTCTAAAATTAGCGAGCCGAGTTCGAATTCCAGTTCAGTTCGTTGCATTCACTAACGTGCAAATAGTCTTGCAAAAGGTATGGGTTCTTTTCTTATTCCCACATCTATGGGTTAAATAGTAGGAATTGTATGTGGAAAATGTTTTGTGATCGCATACAAATTGTTAATTTAGCATTCACTCTCTAAAAGAATTTTTCTTACAATCTAAAAATATGTTTCGGCTTTAAATAAGCCACAAAGGATTAATAAACCGTAAAAAATAAAGCACTCAGTAACTCTATCTCTATCTGTCGAAACGTATACATACGGACGTAAGTGTGTATGTAGTTCATTATTTAAAGAAGAAGGTACGGATAAAAAATAAAAGAAAAATTGACACGTTTTTCCATTTCTCTGAAGCAGACTTTAATGATATGAGGGCGTTATCGATTACTTTATCTCCTATGATTTTCTTTCTTACTTTCATTTTCTTATTACTATATATACTTTTTTCTCACTAAAACCGAACATATATATCTTTTCATCCCCTCTTTACTGTGAATCAAAAAAGCAATAGTCCATTATTTACCTGGGTTAATGGCAAGCCGTAAGACACGTGCTAACTAAAGCCGGAACAAGAAGGAATTTAATATGATACATCTCAAAATGTCAGCATGCGGAGGCACAGTGGAGTAATGGATAGCCGCTCGCGGAGCCGAGTTCGAATTCCAGTCAAATTCATTACATTTATTTACGTGCTAATACCCGTGGAAAAGGTATGAATTCTCTACTTTTAACCCAGCTATGGGTAAACAGCAAGACAGACCGGGTTCTATCGCTTTGGATGGTAACTGTTCTACCACAGAAAGAAATGGCGACCTGCTGCGGGAAAAAAAATCTGCCTCGTCAGTTATGTATCGAAAGATACATGATCCCCTTAGCGTGTATCACGCATGGCACATAACTGTCTGATGTTCTACTCAATCTTTGATGCCTTCTAAAATCAAAAGAAAAATTTGCATATGATTCTTTCCTTGTGACACTTCATGATAGGAATATAGGAATTGTATTGTTTTCATTTTAAATACTGCGGATTAGTCACAGTTTTGTTTAATCTACGTTAATTTCGTCATAAGATCGCTTAAATACTATCATTTTTTTTCTTTTTTGTTATCTATGCCTTCATTGTTTGACTCGTTTTCGACTTGTTTTCATACTTATATCATTCTATAATTATTAAGAAAAATTTTCATTATTCACGATTATGACGAGGGAAATTTTCAACTTAATTGAAATATAGTAAAATCAAACAAAACATTTTATTTCCTTTTGCTCATCATCATATCAAAGAATTTTGATTTGAACCTCACGAGCTCAATAGAAATGCTCGTTTCGCTATCAGAGAACGAGCAGATAACTTGAGATACTCTTTGTGTGTCATTGTAAAAGAAAATCTAGCTATGTAGGTGTCAACAACTTCTTATGTGCATGAGATTACTCCAAGATGCCTTGGGTATGTTGCGATAAGAGGAAGCCAATGAATTGGCGGGATTTGTAGCTTTTCCGCACGCGCTGATTGGATTAACTTCGATAGGAGGATTTCATACTGAAACAACCTCGCATATCGTTCGAGAGAAAAAGTACAGCAGTGGAAGGAGAAAAAAGCCAACTGAAAATGAGAAAATGACATTAACTGCGAATAAAATCAAAGGATAGATGAGGATAGAAACATGACTGCTTATATATTTTGACTTTGAATATTATTCAGATTTCTCAACAAACTAGAGTTTATAATAGAATCTTCTACCTGGTGTTTCGTATCGGAACGTAGGCTAGTTATGGCTCTCGACAACTTCCTGTCCTTTGTTAATCTTAGTAAGCTTCGAGTTTTGGCTATTTATCTCTCTTTCCATCGATACGTATTGTGAATAACCAATTCTCCAGGCCGTCTTGACTCATGATATGTCATAGGCATCACTGTTGTCGCTTTCAGATTCTAAGAATAAGTTGCCTTTTTGTTACCATGTTCCTAAAACTTATTCTTGTGTTCAGAACAAGTTATTCTCAGCATCCTTCTGAAGAACGAAATTTTTGAACAAACATGCAAAAATAAAAAAAACAAAACAAATGTATTCAATTATCTTCTCAAATCCTGTATATATATATATATATATATATATATATATAAATTTAAAATCAAACTCAGCGTTGCTTTGGCGCGTTCCAAAACCAATAACTCTTTTTCAATAGCATTTTCGGATACAACAACACATATATTTTCGTTGTCTTCTTATTACTAAGAGAAAAAAACAAAAAAAGAACATATATTCTATACCTGAAGATGTCTGTAGGAACAGACGAAAGCTTGTAGTAAAAATAACAACTAATACGGCAGAAATTTATATAAACAAGGATCAATTCATTCATAACGGATCTGGAGGTTTTTGTATACTATTTGAATTGTTTGCGATGATGGATGTCTCGCCATTTAAATCATTAACCTTTGCATTAGTTTTGTGTGAATAATTCATGTATATATATATATATATATATATATATATATATAATGAAATACAATGATAGCTGATAGGATATAACTGAAGCAGGTAATTAATAATGCTCAATATGAAGTAAAGGGTATATATATATATATATATATATATATATATATATATATATATATATATACATGAATAAATACCATTAAACCCTGTTTATTTTAAATATGAAATAAAAATTGAAACCAGGTTTATTTTGAATGTAAAATATAAATACCGTCTATTTTAAACACTATATATATATATATATATATATATATATATATATATATATATATATATATATATATATATATATAAAGTAATGATTAATTGAGTCCTAATTTGTACTAATTTCTACTGGGCTTGAGGAATTTGTTGCCACTGGCTTCTCTAAGTCCCCTAAGAGAACCAAAGTCCCTTAGCTCCCATTGCATTTAATTTCGGTGAGGTGAGACACAAATGTGTGCAATGCTGAACGCTAATTGACATCAAGAGCTAATCTTACGTAGGATGTTCCGTACCCTTGATGGACAAGAAGGTCGAATCCGTTTGTCTTTGCAACATTCGGCGGTCGAAGTAATTGAAATAGAGATGCAAATCGAATAAGTTATAGGTACCATTGCAGAATGGAATCAAAATACCAAAACAATATCAGGAAAAGTCAATGAGCATTATGAGTAAAAATCTAAAAAGAAAGATAATTATTATCGTCGTATGTGCTGTTTCCTTGGGCGATCATGTCTCTACACAACTTCCTGATATTTTTTGATTTCTGCTATCACTCTTGATCCCTGTTCTGCCAAACAATTACACAAATCCGCCAGGTATGTCGTTCACTGTTTTCCTCATGCCTTCCATATGTGCTGTGAGTGTCAATTTCTCTAAGACTCATTATATTCCCTGGACGTTGTTGTTTCTTTCTGGTTCTAAGTATGAGTGTCCTTTTCTTTCCAATTTTCCTAACAATTCTCATGTCTTATTTGTTACATGTACCGTCCATGGAATTCTCAGCATCCTTCTGCAGACCTACATTTCTATTGTCTCGAGTCTCTTCCTCTGTTAAATCACTTCCCAGATATATAAATGTTGTGCAATATTAAAGGTTGAATACGTCCGATGTGAAAACATATCATTCACTTTCGCCAATTTAAATTTTCTAGCGGTATGGAGGTGGTTTGGATTCCAGTATAAGATCTGGACTATTTTCCCCAGTAATTAAAGCTTACCTAGCAGTTCAAATAGTTCTTTGTGTAATGCTTTATCAACTACTTTTGCATAATCGATTCAAACATAGGTATACGTATTTTTTTTATTTGCAATTTTTTTTTATTATGGCTATTTTTGAATATATATATATATATATATATATATATATATATATATATATATATGTGTGTGTGTGTGTGTGTGTGCGCACGCGTGTGTGTGTGTGTGTGTGTGTGTGTGTTACCAATTTGTGACATGTAGGGATTATTCCAAGGAGGATATTAATTCAAGGAGAGCTCAATGTAAACTATAGACCATTATAATAATATTCAAGAAGAAAACCTTAAAGATTCATTTCGGTTATAATTTATTTCGTGAATATCTATATATTCATCTCTTCAGACCGAAATCTTTTAGTAAATGGACAAAATTTCACGGACTGATGTATTAGATAGACAGGTGGAAGGGAAAGCAAGAGAAAAGAAAAGAAAGGAGAGGAAGAAAAAAAGTGACGTATACTTAAGCTTAAAAGGTTGACAACACAATTTTAAATTTCGAAAATACACACACCTCTATCTCTCTCTCTCTCTCTCTCTCTCTCTCTATATATATATATATATATATATATATATATATATATATATGTACAAAAATAAAATATTTTGCATTTTCTGCATAATAATCAGAGTAGCCTTTATTATTTTGTTGAATCAGGATCATATTTTGCCACAGAAGGAAAAAGCAGCTGAAGGAAATGTATGTGATCTATTTTATTCAGGGTAGACACTACCTACGTTGCCTACCTAAATGACACCTAAATGACATATATATATATATACCGAAGGTCACATATAAAAATACATTAATGTGTTTAAGCATATGTCATATTTTATTACTTAAGTGAATATTTTCAAAATAAAATTTAGTAATAACCGACCGAATTTGCGAAAGTTTTCCGGAGATGAGTACCATATCGATGAGTCATGTTTCTCGTACGGAATATTATCGCCTGCCTAAAACGTTACTATATGGTGAGTTCTAATATATCCTGCGCAACATGTATGTCCCGAGTAATATCCGGCCTTCTTGTGGACCATAGAATCTTCCTGTAGTTAGATCTGGTGCTTTCCACTTCAGCAGGTTGCAAGCCAAGCTACCGCGGAAACGTGAAGGAAACGAGAAATAGTAAATAAATTGCGCCCAACCAGAACCCCATAAAGACCAGATATGCCCTTACAGCTACTCCAGGAATTTTTGTCGGTATTGTATCTGCCTCACCAGCTACCAAATACGTATGAACATGAACAAAAGTGAACTGACTCTCAAACCCATCTTCGATATCGAATCAATTGTTACCAGAAAAATAACATATGAGAGTTAATGTTAGTTTGCTTGGAATATATTATTAGAATAGTTTCACAAAAATATTTCACACATTTCTGAAGATTAAAATTCTGCTTCATGACAATGCTCAGGCGCATACTGAAGTCATGATTCTCTAGGTATTTACTCTGTCTCTCCACTAAGACGAATTGGGAAGGTGGGGGCCCGTGAGCGTACACCCAGACCAGGAACAAAATGGTGCAATCAGAGGGCGTGGCCTCGGGCAGCTGTTTCCCAGGGCTGGCCACCTCTCAGTATAATTTTCCTTAGTTCCGACTCTGTCTTTTGACGGAGTCACCCCTGAGTGCACTCTCCCCAAAGGCAGACGCAACTGGAAAATTATAAATAATTTGTTACAAACCTTTCAAGATTTTGATTTTAAAAAATTGTCAAGATGCTTGGAAATTGGTGGTAGACAGATGACATTCTAGAAGTACAACGACTTGGTATACGAGACTTTGTTACATCTATCCCGTGAACTCCCGGTCACTGACCACCATTTTTCAAGCATCTTGACAATTTTTTTAAAATCAAAAGACATTCAGTTACAAAGAAGATGAAGAAATTGTATTCAAAGATTTCTTGGTGTGCAAACCTAGACGAGTTTTAATAAGAAGACGTAACAACATTGTATCCCGATGTTCAAGGTTATTAGCCTGACTGATTTAAATATTAAATACATGAAATTCGGAAAACAATTTGATTTTAAAATCGAATATTATTTTCTGAACAACCTGGTGTTTCATTAAAAAATATTAATAAAAAACACTTGTTGGGGTCCAGTTTTATGATGTAAACTAACAAAGTGAAACATTTAAAAAAAATAAATGACTCTCCAAAATACAAGAAATTGAAATATTTATTTGTTTAACATAATATCTCGCATAAATCGGTGTCTCCTTATTCTGACGAGAACTATGAATTGGGAATGTCAACAACGAACAAGCACAAAAGTCTAAATATTTGAAATAGTTTTTAAGAAAGGATTGAATTCACAAAACTGAAATACAAACACGCATTGGAATAGTCAAAAAATGCCTCACAAAAGCTAAGCAAATTACTAAGAAAATAGAAGATTTCGTTAGAATCAAGGAAACAAGGACTGAACTGTTATATAATGCCAATCCTCTTGTATAGCAATAAATGTTAGACAACCTCCTCCAAGATGAAGGGAAAGCTGGAGACAACACAAATGCTGTTCTACAGCCGTGGTTACAATAAATGTTATGAGTATGCAACAAAGGAAAATAGAAATGAAAAGAAAAATTCTACTCAGAATCAGAAAATGGGAAGGTAAAAAAATGAACATTGTCTTTTAAGTTGTGTTGGTTCACTGTTTCTATTAACTACCCAACCATAAGAGACATCCAATGTAGATCGACATTCTTCAAAACATAGTTGAGAAATTAGTTTTCATGTACACTTTCTCTTAACCTACATAATTCATTTTTTTAATGTTTACTTAAAGATGATATTTTGGTAACTTTTCATGTTTATAATCTTAAAACAAGGTTTTTCAAATATTCTCTTGCAAGTCAATTCAATTTTATTGTTGCCCTTTGAAAATCTCCAAATCTTTTTTTGTTGTGTTATTCTTAAAACCATTGTTCTCTTGTTCGCATCTTGCCAGTATTTCCAATATATTTTTTGTTATTCTGTTATGTCTATTCAATTTTCTTTTTCACAATTTCAAAGGTTGCATTGAATTCATTCAAAAACTTTTCAATATTCTGTGTCACTCTTGAAATATTTTTCTTACGAGCTGTAGTAATCATTGTATATGTCTGAAATTGGAAAAAAAATCTATAAAAAACGTCACTACAATAAATTTTATATATATATATATATATATATATATATATATAAAACTTTATTAACCTATACATTATATATATATATGTATCTTTTACTACAATATATATATATATATATATATATATATATATATATATATATATATATATATATATATATATATATATATATATATATATACTGATATTGTCATTGAAGCATATTTGGTTAAATAATGTAGAGGTATTATGTATATTTATTGTAGTTTTAATCCTTTCAAAATCTGAAAGTATACACAGAGAAAAACAAGTATAGTAATACCTCGTTTTACCTCATTTTGGCCTATGTGTAATTTGTCTTTTACTTCTCTTTTCTGGAGTAAATTTAAATACAGCGAGCGTTCTTATGTTCGACATTATGTTGAACGTAACGTTCACTGTATTTAAATTTCACTCAGCAACGTCACCTCAACAAGGTGAAATGAATAATTAAAAAAGAAATCTGGAAAATAAATGAATTTAACTACAACAGGTAACAGAAGCCTTTCTTTTTCTAATGCCTTGTTTATACATGTTCTTAGGTTTTTGTCATCACACTTAAGATATTTAGGGGCAAATTACACGCTAAAGAACTTGATTTTCTTTTATTCATTAGTCCATAAAATTATGACGAAAATGTGTTTTTTATTCTTTTTTAATCGAATTCACCCCGAACAAGGCAATAAAACCACTAAGACACAAGCGATTCCTGGGTGTGATAGAATTATAAAAGAGAAACATTATTAAGGTGTTATTACACAAGAAGGTTAATCGGGAGGGCAATAGAAAACTATTGTCACTGCATTTAATTTTTTGAAGATTAGTGGAAAGCATGAAGCCAGAAGAGATTTCCACCCGCGAGAATCGAGAGAAAAGAAATTGTTAGCATAGAACTTAAGGTTATAACAAGCCAACTCTACTGTAAACTGGTGGGTCCTTGTCACCAGTCTAGTACTGCGCTGAAATTCATAAAGGTTAGATACCATGGCAAGGTACTTACCCAAATAGTTGCATTGAAAGTATTTATAGAAAAGTCACAGGGAGGAATGTGAATGAAGCCGAGATGCCAGATCAGGATCAATAAAATTGCTTATTCTTCTTTGGATTTCATCAATGGTCTCTATAGCGGGTGCACAAAACCATACGGGGCAGCAATATTCTAAGCATGGACAAATGGTAGACTTATAGATATGTAAGATAGATTTAGCGGTACTTGTATTCTTTTACGAGTTACTTACTTCAGTTTTGCAGTATGTGTCGATATTTTAAGGCATTTTTAACGTATTATGTCAATGTTGCACCAAAGATATGGATAAGTCATATAAATCCTGTTTAATGACGTAGGTATATCAGTATTATTTAATTTCATACAAGTAGATCAATAGATACATGTTTTCAAAGAATTTGATTTTTTCGTTTTAATCTTTAGACTTTACAACTCACAGTTTCAACTGATTTCGGTCTATTAATATGATTTATCAACTACACTTTATGTTTTGATATTGTAACATGACACAACGAGTTTTCCCACAGAAACGCCAATGGCCAAATGAAACCGGAAAAAATAGTGGAACCGTTTATAAGTCTCTAGACATCGGAGAAAAAATACAGAAGTTCAACCAGTACAACAGATATTCATATTTTTCACCGACTGGAAACGACACCTTATTACCAATAATATAAAACATTTGTAATATTAATTATTTTTATATTTATTTTTACACGTACACTAATATACTGAGTAACCTAATCTTTCCATTGACGTATGCGATTGAGAAACAGGCTCTGAGAAAACTTTCAACACTGATCACTCAGACGAAAGTACCAACTAGTAATTTGTCCAATAAATCAAATGCACATAGTAGCTCTTAATTCTAATTGTAAATTATGAAAATATTACACTCATTCTATACAGTTTCTTTCCACGAGTCGCTGCTTTGTGGAACTGACTTTAAGAGGATGCTTCCTCGATCACTACAATTTTAAACTGTTCAATACTAGGTTAACTATAATCTTCTAGACATACGGCATAACTGTGACTCTTACTGTGTAGCCTTCTACTACGAGTGGATCTTGCGTCTTGTAAAGGAAATGTTGCTGATATTTTTTTTATTCAGGTTAGTCACTACCTAAGTTGCTTACCTTAATGAAACGTCCCTGACACCCCCCATATATATATATATATATATATATATATATATATATATATATATATATATATATATATATATATATACACATACACACAGATGGTCACATATATAAATCATTAATGTGTTTAAGCATATGTCATATTTTATTACTCAAGTGAATATTTTCAAAATAAAATTAGTAATAATAGACCGATGTTGTGAAAGTTTTCCGAAGATGAGTACTATATCGATGAGTCCTTGTTTCTCGTACGGAATATTATCACCTGCCTAAAACGTTACCATATGGTGAGTTATATATATATATATATATATATATGTAAAAATTTATACATACATTATGTATTGAAAATCCTCATCAATAACAAAGAAATATTATTTCGCAGAAACAAGTAAAAAATGGAAATCTGAAGCATAAACTACAAATCACACACCATTAATAATATTCAAGCACAAGGATACAAAATATATATATTAAATAAAAATGATAAGACGAAATATCACGTTAAAAATCAACCAGAAGTTCATCTATCTATCTATCAACATATTTATACATATAACAGATTATGGCTATGGTATCATAAATCATTCATTGAATGAGAAGCCAGTGACCCTGTCGGTTGAAATTAATAAGATCAAAATTTTTCTGGAAAATATGTTTCTCAAATCCACATCTCCATATATATATATATATATATATATATATATATATATATATATATATATATATATATATATATATATATATATATTTAATTTAAAAAAACAGACCACTTTAAGGCTCCATTGTAATAAATTATTTCAACAGGGACTATTATTTTTCCCTAGATCATCAGACATCACTTTCAAAAGGTGAAACGAAAAACGAAATTAAAATTTACATTTTTACGGGAACTATTAAGCTTATATAAGTTGACATAGAAGGTAGCGAGGATGGTGTGAGAGACATGGTCATCCTCCTTGGGATTATCCACACGGATTACCACGTTTTTCGTTACTTATATTTATATATATATATATATATATATATATATATATATATATATATATATATACACGAGTAATTACAAGCACCGAATTTCTAAAACATTTTGTTTTTCCTAAAAGTAAGCACTATTCCTTTTTTAAAAGAATATAAAATTTTATGTCTCAAACTTTCATTATATATATATATATATATATATATATATATATATATATATATATATATATATAATAAAGTAGAAAATAATGAAAATGACAAAATATGCAGTAATTTATTGAAACCTGACAAGAGGACCGAACGATTACAAAAAGAATTATCTACGACATTGTAGAGCTGTGTGTGTGTGAGCCTCTGTGTGTGTATACTATGCTGGTTTATCTTTTTTTAAAAAATCTTTCGTTATTCATATTCAGATCGCTTTCTTATCTGACACTGTATTTATAACCTCAGACCTTTAAGTCTCAAGTTAAACAGCGAAACAAATAACAATGAGAAAAAAAAAAACATGTCGTGTTTGTGTAAGGACGTAAATCTTTGATTTCCTGTCTGTCTAATCTCGCCATTTTCCCTTCTGTTCTTTTTCCTCTTACATGCTAAAAAGAGATCGGCTGCGATTAGTTTTATGATTATATCGAATGCGGTGTCCGCTGTCCTTTTTTTTAAAGCGATCTACGACATTGCTACTTTCTATCACCAAAGGATTTAGCCAAGCTTTTATATCATTCGTCTCTAATTTATTTTTATCTATCTAATAATCTTTTCGTGTCGCTAAGTTGATGTGAATGAATTGGTGAATCAGTTCACCTACGTGCGTTCTATACGAGGAAAACAAACGGTAATTTTAGCTTTAGTTATAATTAAAAAAAAATCGATAAATTACTCGGAAACGTGTGTGCGCATGTGTAGTTATTAACCTACTGGTTTGGAAATATATTGGGAGCGAGATCTTTACTCAAGAAATCATCAAGCGATAGTAACTTCTGGCATCGTTAACCTTATTCACAAAATATCGATAGATTTATTTTACTAATTTCAACGTATCCGACAAAATTTTATATTCGAGAATGATATTTCATTATTCTAAAAATAAACTTGTCATCAGTGATAATAGCAAAGAAGGATATCTCATCATCTTAACCCTCATCTTTATAAAAACGACCCTTCCATTACAAGAGAGTCAGTAGGGTAACGTAGACTAGGGTACTCTGTAGCAATAGACCAGTAGACAAGTAGTATTAGTACAGGGACTAACGTCTTTGCCAGTACTCTGTGAAGATCGAAAAAAAAAAGATGATGTCAAACGCCATCCTCACCAATGAAATTTTCAGAACCAGACAAAGTAAGCACTGGCTTTTAACCAAAGGCCAGCTGAGAATATTTTTACAGACACCATACAAATATTTTGTAGCTCACATGACAAAAAGAAAATACTATTTATTGTTATTTATGTCAACATGTCTCTCAAATTTTTGTTTTGTTTTCGTTGTACGCGTATGCCTTTTAATGTCTGTCATTTATATCATACACTGACCCGACTAAATGAACTGAATGCAACTAAAAAGAAAATCTTAGGTACAACATGTAAAGTACCAGAATTTATGAAAATAGCCGTAAATGGCTGGATGTACATAATATAGGCACATTTTTATTTAGCCTAGATAACAGAAGCAACCTACTTCTCTACCTTGCGTTGAAGAAATTTCTTTTTGGCCACGTACGTTCGGACAATATTTTTTACCACCATAAGTATTTTAAAGGGAAAATTTATGAATATTTACACTGCCACAAAATATATATATATATATATATATATATATATATATATATATATATATATATATGACAACTGCCATAAAAAACTAACTTGACAAACGCCCTACAAATTTGAATGAGAAATGTACCTAACATTGTTCGCTGTAAATCTTCTGGACTGTCTCCTTGTTTAAGTTGGTTAATGCTACTATAATCCTTGCCTTCAGTTTATATTTGGAGTTACAAGGATTTTTTTTTCTCTCTCTCCTACAACTGCGCCCCTCACATAATCAAGGGAGTGGCTGTCTGTGGAGTTAGATGGCCAGATGTAAGGGATGATGTAGTTGCAGAAATTGTCTTTGAGACATGACTGAGTTATCCTGTTTATGCGGCATGAGTCCTGTTGCCAGACATAGGGTCTTCGATCCACCCACATGACCCTTGGCAGTACTACCTCATCAAGACTCTTGAAGCCTCTGTGAAAAGATGAATGGAGGTATAACGTCAACTAACTAGTGATCACTCAAAATACCATGATGCTGACAGGATGTATCATTCAACTCTCTCCGAATCTTTCGTACTTCAATAGATTGACACCCACACACTAAGAAATGTTCGTATTGGAACTTCTGGCGCGAATGGCAAGGAGTACAGATTCCAAATTTCTAGAGGAGTGAAACGAGTCATGGTAGTCTTTTCTCACTGAAGGAGCCCAACTGACCCTACCATACTGTGCTGTAGACAAAATTGAAAACAAGCAATGCGCAAAATTAATAATATAAAATATCGATAATTTATTCATCGAACTATATATATATATATATATATATATATATATATATATATATATATATATATATATATATATATATCATCTCACAATCCTCACACTTGCCCCATATGTAGCCTCCTTTGTGAATCAATAGCGGGTCTTAAATGCCACTTAATATTATCGCACAAACTTTCATAACTGAATCAATAAGCTGTCAGATCCTCATACGTCGAAACCGACGGGAGATTCCATTATATATATATATATATATATATATATATATATATATATGTGTGTGTCATTCGCAGACAATACTGTTTCGCTTTATCACAACTCCTCCGTGTGGCTAGACAACCGAATTGGTGTCAGTCAGTATATCTACCACTGAGCTATCTTCACTTGACAGCCAAATCTAGCGTATTGTTTTTACAGATGTAAACAAACGCCAAGTAACCGAAGTGCTCCATTCATTTTACTGAAGAGCTTCGCATTAACGCAGGTGGATATTGTTTTTAGAATTACCTTGTCAGTCAACAGTGCTCAATTAAAAATATGTTTTCAAGATATATATATCTAGATAACACGCTCTCTCCCAGAAACTGTAACTAAGATCTGCTCATCTTAGTGATCAGTTATTATTTTTCTATTTGATATTTTATATATATATATATATATATATATATATATATATATATATATATATATGTGTGTGTGTGTGTGTGTGTTTGTGTCTACACTCCTATGAAGTCAATCTTAAATGAGTATCTTAGAAGTTTTTGAAATGTCTCTAAATATTGTGTATAAAGTTTTAGGATCTGTGCATAACATAGCAATGTCAAATTCCATCTTTCATATTCCTCACAAACCGTTGTATTCCCCTCTTCTTCGTTCCTCCATCAAACGATGCACCTGCAATGTTCTCTATTTTTAATCCAGTATAATCTATTGTAGCCTTAAGTCACATTACGCATTACACCACATTACTATTCAATCATCATTGTTTCTTGATTACTATCGATTTGCAACAAATTTTTCCGATTTTCAATTTAATACCAGACTCACTAATGCTGGAAATGCAATTCACAGTTGTTTTGAAAAATATCAATTGCATATTTTTTTAATGTTTTTGATTTTTGTTTTGTTTTCCTAACAGATATTTCTTTGTCCTTACACATTACTACAACATTGCTTATATGACTAGTCATAGGTAGATCATATCTGGAGAAGAGCGGTAGCAATTTTAAAAATTTACTATGATCAATGATTTAGTTTTCAGGGTAAACAGCTGATTTATTACAATATCCTGTGTAACAGTGGACGTTTTCATAAATATTGATCGCTACACGGGAGAGTAATGGTTAGCGGCTTGGATTGAGGAATCGTAGAGCTTACGTGCTAATACCCTTGGGAAAGGTATGAATCCTTTTCTTCTCCCGACAGCTATGGGTAAATAGCAGGATAGACCGGGTTCTGTAGCCTTGGATGTCAACTGATCTACCGCAGAAAGAAATGGAAACCTACTGCGGGAAAAATATGCCTCGTCAGTCATGTATTGAAAGATACATGATCGCCTGTGTGGCACGGTGGAGTAATGGATAGCGGCTTGGATTGAGGAATCAGAGAACCGAGTTCGAATTCCAGTCGAATTTATTACATTCACTTACGTGCTAACACCCTTGGGAAAGGTGTGAATCCTCTTTCTTCTCCCTCCAGCTATGGGTAAATAGCAGGCCAGACTAGGTTCTATAGCCTTGGATGGCAACTGGTCTAGGAGAAGGAAAACTCTGAATTTAAACCTGCTCTTAGAGGAGGGTGAATGAAGTCTCTCTGAGACTTGGTTGGCAATCCATTTAGTGTTGGTGTCACGATAAAAACACCCTTGATAGCCCTAGCGAAGCATCAAGAATTCAGCTATTTTACAAGAATATGAACTACACCAATCAAAGTATTGGTGAGTTCAATCTCGGCTGAGGCCGCAAGATGATGATGAAGTGTGTATCACGCATGACACATAAATGACTGACTTACATTACAGGCAAAAGTTTTGGGAACTTGCATTCTTTAAAATGAGATATTTTTGTATTTCTTTAAAGTATCTCAGTAACTACAGTGTATTTGCTTTTATTTTTCAGTCTTTCTCCAGGTTCCATATACTACTAAAATGTTCAAATTTTGATTCGCCTTTTCAAAATATATTTTGCTAAATTTTGAATATTTTATATGAGAAAAATTATATTTTCATTTCACCATTAACCACTCAGTAGACTTTTTGAGATTACCAAACTGGCTAGAGATTTTATTCATGTCAAGGGAATCAAGAGAAAATAATATCCTTCGATTTAGACTTTATATACCACAGGGTTTACGCATAATTTGAAAAGAATTACATCTTTCAACAAGACAATGATCGAAAACAAAAACCAAAAAAAAACTTCTAATTGATACCAAAATTACTTCGAGTCAAGAAAGAACAAAATTTTAGACATTATGACTTGTCCGCTACAATATCCTGACATCCCCCCCATTGAATTTGTATGAGATGAATTGTATAGGAGAGCTTGTAAAAAAAGGGTAATGACAGATTTTTAGTGCTTGAAGAATACTTGGGCAGGTCTGCCATCTCCCTTTTTTCAAAAGCTATTGGAAAGAATCCTAAGAATTTGTAAAGCAGTAATTAAGGTAGGTGGTGGTCTTATTGACAAAAATAAAATATGATGCTGTTGTATGATAATTTTTACGTTTAATTATTTATTTTTTGTTAAAATAATAGCAAATACACTGAATTTACTGGAATTTTGTCTTATTTTAAAATAATACAAATATTTCATTTTAATGCGTTTTTTAAAAGAAATACTGGTTTGCCCAAACATTTTGACTGTAGTGTACATGCGTTCGTTTCAGAATCTCACTCTGTTTCATAATTCGTTTCTGCCTCAGTTCAACTCATTTGTTTGCCAGAAAAGATTTTATATCTCTTTCTTCAGCACTGAAATATTTCCGAGCCAAAAAAAAAAAAAGAAATAAAAAAGGGTGTAATTTTGATAGTTGATTTAACAGTATTACTTAACAATTCATAATGTCTGAATTTCTTAGATGAGAAATTATTATATGCATTTTATTTTATACATTATTTCATTACATAAATTTCCTTTCGCATTAGTATATAAATCTTTCCTGTTAACAACCAATATGAGAGCACTCGATCAAATAGACTGGCATGCAACAATATACTTTGAGTTAGTCAATCACCAAACGAATAAATATTCGTTTGGTGATTGACTAACTCAAAGTATATTGTTGGTCGACAACAGATTGCTGAACATTCTTCAAAGGTTCGAGAAAATATTTTTTTAAATAAATTTTTAAATGAATTTTTTTAAAGTGATTAAAATTGTTTTATAAAACAAGTTTTTTTAGTTAAAATAAGTTAAAAGTCTTTACATATTGTTTATTTTTATCTAGAATATTTTTTTTACATTTTAGTTTCCTAAGTTAGATACCTGTCATGGATTTTATGTTGCTCGTATATCAAACAGAAACTCTAAAATTTGCATGTGTCCATTTTCCAAGTGTATATAGCTTTTAGAAAATCATAGTGAGACATTGTCACTAATTTAGTAGCCATTTTTAAAATGTTGGGTCTCGCTCATGTACTGCAAATTTATAAACAGAAATACGCATTTTTCTATATATTTAGAAATTCTGAACTCCGATATCTGAAAAAGGAATAAGTATACTTTGTGTAACATTTGGTTGACAGAAACGTTGTCGCCAGAGCAAGAAGAACGTCAAGGTGAGATTTTAGTTCAAAAATATAAATATATTTTTGAACTAAAATCTCACCTTGACATAATAAAAGATGGCAATTTCTCCACATTTCTACAGCAACATACTATTGCAAGTAAAAATAAATAAAAAAGAAAAACAAAACAGCTAGTTAGTCATATTTTATCAAAGACTTTTTATTTTTACTAAAAATTCATAAATATGTCTAATGTTGTTATATACTGATTATATGAATATTTGTTACCTTGAAAGTAAAGGATATTTATACATTTATTTTTAGTTTGATTGCAAAAGATAAAAAGTTTAGATGACGAGAGTTTTGAGCAAATTTACAACTCGAACAGAAGTCCCTGATGCGCATTCTAGAAAGGAAAGTATATAACTCCAAAACCGAATGGTGAACAGAGAAACATCAAAGGGAAATAATAATAAAGCATGTCCGGGCATGCGCATCTGAATTTCAACACCCAAAGTGGCAAGCTGTGGTTTATACTGCAACTATGCTGAACGGACCTTAGTTACAGGTCAGGAATGTGAAATGCCCGAGCCACATAAAGTTTTGAATTCAAAGTTTTCTTTCCATAATAGAGAATAATAGCAGTCATAAAAATTTAGAAAGATTAAAACAAAGAAATTATTTCAAATAATTTGAGTGAATTCAAATGTTCTTCACGTTAAAAGTTAAAGAAAATGTTACTGGAAACAACGAAAAGACATCTCCTATTAATGATTTATACCAGCATTTCTCACCCTTTTTAACCTTATGGAACCCTTGAAATAGATTTCATATCTCAGGGAACCCTTGCATAAAAAGTATTATCTACCATACTTAATATATATCTCTTTATATTTATATCGTAATTCATGTGGTAAGCATGATATATAAACATCGTATATGAGTCCTGTACTTGAGTGAATCACTCGAATCTGCCGTTATAGGTTTTGCCCAATAGCCTCTATGATTAATATACTTTTATATAATAGGTTGAAGCCATTATTAGAATAACCAAAAATAAGCCTACGTATATAGTAAAATTACGTATATAAAATTAAGCAAAAATGATTTAAAATACAGAACCTATTAATTCTTGTTTCTCGGGGTATCCCTAGCGACCTCTGGTGGAGACCTAGGATTCCGGTGGAACACCGATTGAGAAACACTGATCTAGATATAAAAGGTGGCCCGGAAGTCTTGTCATTTCTAGATAATATAATTTTCTATTTCAACGCTCTGTGGTGTATAATCAAGGAGAAAGTTTCAGATATATATATATATAAATACCCATCAGTTGAAGGACCCTGTAAGGAGAGCCTTTGCAACAACCAACAAAGGACAGCTTCGAAAAATATCACACAAGACATGGCGAAAATGATGGTGTTCATACGACAGCGTCGATGAAAATGAATAAAATGAATCCAGTACATGTACTTTGTATTACTGTATTACTTGTTATTCTATTGTTCTCATTACTTTTTGGAAGGGGTGACAAGATTTTCTACCACCCTGTATAATTTATAAAGAGTAATATTGGTAATTAGTGTTTTATATCTGATGCAGATGTTATTTAGTTATACTCGTATGAGGTAAGATTTGACACCAACTCGATTTAAACATGAAAGAGGATTGAGGAACTCCTACCCAGATTTGTACTCACTTGCTGAGCTTTTTAACCATTACAGCATGCACAACGCTCTGTTATCGACTTAGACATTGTTAGCCATAAGACGTATTTGTCATAAGTGTGGGAAAGTTTGCAACATATTTGTCTTTCATAGGTGAACTCAACATAATTATTGAATGTTCTGCTTTTAAATGGAGACTTTTCTATCATCCAGACAGGTTTATAATATGTCAGTAATCAAACGATATTGAGAAGCGTATATTTAAAAGCTGAATCGTCAGTAATTATGTTTAGTTCAGTCTATGCAAGAAAATTTGTTGCAAACTTTTTCACACTGATGACAAATACGGCTTTCGAAAACTGCGTAGTTTTTTTATTCTTTGCTAAATATCTTTAAAATCAGAAAAATTATAGAAAAATAAAAGTTTTCGGCGCTTTTCCGGTAATCCATCAGTATTTATCTTTCTGTCCAGTCATTTCTGATCATTTGTTAACGTCAATAGTGTATACATTTTTTTTTAAACCGGAATCACCCCAAGCAAGGCAGTAATGTCATTAAAACACAAAAGGGTTACAGGGTGTGGAAGAATTATGAAACAGAAACATTAATGATGAACAGAAAGAGAAGAGAGCGATTAGGTGGGCAGTAGATTCATTTAAAAGACGAAGATAATGGTTAAACCAGACTTGAACACGTTAAGATTGTAGTGATCGGGGGAAATCCTCTTGAGAGATGGTTCCAGTGAGCAGTGGTTCACTGGAAGAAGCTGTTCGAATGAAACTTCTCACCAAGTGAACGCAGGAAGAATGTGGGTAGTTTATTAAAATGTGAGTGGCATGGTGTGTCCTAGCGGTGAATATTAAAACTTCCGGAACCAAGGTATATAGTTCGACCGAGCTCTTTACATAGACGTAGCGACAGAACAGCGCGAGGCTTGCCACATCTCGCCTGTGAAAAGGAGGTTGGAGAATGGGGAATAATTTAAGAAACGTCGAAATTGGTCAGTTGCAAAATGGATGACCCCTTGGGGATACCAAGTGCTGTAAGCCTGGATGTGCGACTGGTGTAATGGATAATGAATCTAAATTGTAAATCAGGAAGCCGAGTTCCAATTCCAGGCGGTGGTCGTTGTATTCGCTTAGGCATAAATACCCCAGGGAAAGGTAAGAATCTATCTTTTCTTCCCCCGCAAGCTGTGGATTAAGTAGTAGGACATAGATCAGTAAAAATCCTTATTATCTAAAAAAAGAATTCTTAAAATCAAAACAGTCTTCTGGCTTTAAATAACTTGTCAAAGATAGAAAAACCGTAAAAACAAATCAATGTAATTCAAACTGACACAATGTTATAAGTATGATTTTCCGTTTTAATTTAGTAACAAATCATTGACAAAACTAACCTTGCCGTACACCACGAGAAGGACCTTCAGTCTCTGGTTGACTGGGGCATAAAATGGCTTGTAAACTTTAATTCCTCTAAAACGAAAATGCTTTCAATTACCCACCATAGAGAACCCTCTCTGCGTCCCATCAGGATGGCTGGTGCCCAACATCACGAGAGCACCTCTCTGCTGCCGTATATGGTCTGTGCTCCTCGACAAAATCCAGAGACGGATATGCAATGTGATTGGTCCTGATTCGGCATCCCGTCTGCAGTCACTATCTCACAGATGTTCTGTGGCTTCCCTCTGTCTTTTCTACAACTGCAACTGCTCCGAAGAGCTACTCTCACTGGTTCCCAATCTGCATAAATTTAAGCGTGCTACTAGGTTGGCATCTCGGTCCCACTCTTTCAATGTAGAAACGGTTAAATGTATCCATCTCTTCTACTCCAACATCTTTTTATCTCACACCTCCCGTCAGTGGAACTCCCTTCCTATCACTTGCTTCCATGAGAGCTATAATCTTCAAATATTTAAATGGAATGTCAATCGACATCTTCCGATGTCTTGATCTTGATTCCTGTTCTCTTTATCCTTTTCCCCAAAACTCCTCTTTACTCGTACCCTCACTCTCTGTAACCTTTTGCGTGCTAGTGGTATTCCCGCCTTGCTTGGGGTGATTTGTTTAAAAAAAAAAAGAAAGAAAGAAAAACAAACTTTCGTTGATATTTTAGAAATTCCTGATTAGCGTAATGATTTCTAATCTTTTCGAACATTCTTTGTACTACTATTATTCTGTAATTTTAGTTCAGGAACAGTGGATATCATTTTTACCCACCCCCTCTAAGCCTGCAACAGGAGGTGAATAATAAAGAAATTCTGAAATGTAATTCATCTATTACAATTGTAACCATTATGCTCATAGTGAAATCATAATGGATATCTTAATGAAGAAATAGCCTCGATGTAAGCGAAACATTGCGCTGCCGAATTTATTCCTGGTTGCAAGAGAATTAGATGAAAAGTATAGTATCCAGTATCTTTTCAAGCTGAACATGAAAGAATTGTCATTAACCCAAATGCTTTGATGTCAGCCAGAAGGAGATGCATGTGTGGTAGTAGGGTAGGGGGTAACTAACGTCTTTGTCTTTTGGTATTGCCAATGACCTCTTGTGTTTTCAAGTTCAAAAACGTGCATAATATGTTCTGAATTTGATTAACGATGTCGCCGATCAAGATTTTGTACTACGTGGAGAAAATGATGTGCTATTTTGTATCATTTCGTGGCTAAATGTGTGAAAAAATGAAAAAAAAAACGTATAAAAACAAATCGGAATGCATTGCTTGCATTCGCAGATTCCCAGATGCTAGTAATTGCAGATCTTTCAAATAAAACCACCAATATATTGTGGCTAGCAGTCCGAATTATCTAGTAAACTGTTTTTTTTATTTGCTTCATCTCATCTTCATTGATGCAGGTCGGAGACTATGAACACTTACGGTTTTAAATTCAGAGTGTTCCTCCTACTAAACTGGTTGTCAATCTTATGTAGAAGATATAGAATTCTCTGCTATTTAATCCATACCTAAAGGGGAATATAACAACCACCACTGGAATTCGAACTCAGCTAGTTAATTTCTCATTCCAAGCCTCTATCCATTACACCATCCGCACATCCTCTTTTCGTGATTCTCACCAGGAAAAAAAGTGACGTTGGTGTGTCTTGAATTCTCTACCGACAATTACTCGGCAGTTGGCTACCGAGCCGCAGTTTATCTGCCCTCATCACAAAGATCAAGTCATTGATCACTTGAAGTGCTGTGTGACTGAGGAGACCCATTTACAGCGGTTTGGAAACCAGATCTATTCGTGTCCTAAACAGGTTGCTAATCACGGTTAACGAGCTTTGTTTACATGTATTCCAAGAAGTATTGAACTATGGAAAGCAGGAACGCTCAAATTCTTGAGGCATTTAATATACGCATATCTAAGAAGCCTTTCAGATCCATATTTAATATATCATAAAGAAATTAAAAGTTTTAAAAATTGATAAAATTATGCAATCAAAGAAAAGACCTATGGTGAAATTTCCCCGTAGCCTAGTGGGGCACTTTATTATTTCCGGGAGATAAAAAGACTGACATAATGAAAAATCAGAGTAAAGCTAAAATAATTGGACAAGTATTTTTTAAAAACTCACAACAATATAGTCTTAAACGATGTCGCCATTTTTTATCCTATAGGTGAGAATGTATAACATGGTACTGAAAAGTAAGTGATGCATTATTTTTGATTTTTTTTAATAAGTTATCAACTGGTAACCTCCAGAATTTCTTCACGTATCTAATAATTTGAAAACGTCTCGTTTAGCAATGGTTAACGGGGGTTAGTCTGACCAGTACTAGTGAGTTTGATCCTCATTGGGAACCGCATAGAAAAATCTCGATACTAAATAACGCAATAGTTGTTCCTGCGATGGTTGACTCTGCGTAACTTAGATGTGGCTCAAGGTCAAAAGTATGGGGCCCGAGATTAGGATCGAACTCACGACTCAGTCGTAATTGATCTAACGAGACAAACTTGCCAACCATTACACCACGTCGAAGAGTTCCGTGTGTTTCCAAGCTTAAGTTAGATTTGGCACACGGTCAAATATACGAGCCCCCTCTAGGGATTGAACTCCTTACACAGTCGTAATTGATCTAGCGAGATTAGCTTGTTAACCGTTACACCACATCGAAATCCTCCAGTAAGTGTTGCTATGTTGCAAAATCAACCAACCTAGACTAATTTATTTTACAAATGCGTACCAAATATTAGGCTAAAGAGCCTATCAAGGAAGAGGGTTACTGAAGCAGGTTGTAAGTGCGGTAAGAGAAATAGATAAGAATAGAACTTTATGAGGATATGTGTGACAGATTAATTTTAGGTTTGAAGAGGTGAACCATTTTAATGGTTGGGTAAGCATCTTCTGGGGAGTATCTGTTCTTGGGAAGAAACATTTCGAGTGGAACTACTTTCTTAATAATGAAATACGAAAGGAATGGTTCGTCCCAGTATAAATGGCATAGCAAGTCTTATCTGCAAAGGTCAGAACTGCTGGAACTAAGGAATGTCACTCGTCAGAACACTTGCCATCTATAAAGCGATAGAGGAACGAGGTGCTGGTGATGTTTCGTCTGTGGGAACGGGATTGTCGGGTGAAAAGCAATTCCTAACCCACAAGGCCGCGAAAACGCTTTTGAACTCAATTAAGCCTGGGCAGCCCAGCTCTTACATTTCAACAACATTATTTTCGTTCTAACTTAGCTCTTTTTAATGGTAGAGAATAGCAAGTGGTGCCAGATTCTTGCTGAGAGGTGTAAGAAACCGTCCAGTTTTCCAGTACCCTTATATATATATATATATATATATATATATATATATATATATATATATGAGCTGCAATTGATGTCTCAGTTGAATATGTTAAAGGTAAGGAGCCTCATCGACAGAACCCCCATTCATTGCGATATGCGAATATTCAGGTTCTGCTCGGAATTCATGGAAAGTTACCCGTTTGATTTTGGAGGTATTCACTATTATTTTTCCATTGAGCTGTTACAGCAAGGTCAGTAGGGAGATTAGCTGCCAGAATCTTATCATCTATATTTTTGGAAGGTGCTCCCATATACCGTTGTATCATCTGCATAATTTACTAAAGATCGGAGTATGTTCTTATTCATGTCGTTAAATTTAAGCAAAAATGGAATATGGATGGGTTACCATTATCTTCAAGAATTCTTCTGTACATATTTACGCAACTATTCGTAGGTTGACTTGTCATTTGTTTTTTTTAGAGAAATTCCTGCACATATAGATCATAATCATCATCCCCTTGACTTTTACAATCGTAGGGCGGATCCGAATGTAGAATCTACACTAACTCTTTTCCCCTAAAGTCTATGTAGGGCAGCCATCAACAGTTCTTGTACAGTCTTACACGTCTATTGTCTGACATTGTCCAATCTGTTTTTGACTTGGCATCCTACCCTACGCCCACCTTCAACTTTGCCTTGCATGATGGTTTTGCACAGGCTGTCGTGCCTTGTAATATGTCCAAACCACGCCATTTTTCTTTGTTTGACCGGGGGTAAGAAAAGTAATCCGGTGTCCCTCAACACTTTCAAACCTTTTCCGCATAAAATCATTTTTTTGTTCCCAATAGAAAATGCCAATTAGTTTCCGTATGCATTTGTTCTCAAACGATTGGATCCTTCTGTTTGTTTCTGCTAACAGTGTCCAAGTTTCACATCCATATAGGAAGATGGAAATTACTAGCGATTTCTAAAGTCTTTACTTTGTTTGAAAGCTGATTTTGCTTCTCTTTATTTCTTTATTCTTATCAATTTGGCCATCACTGTCATGGCAACATATAGATCACCATTTGATAAATAAGCAAAATAATATGAACATAACACAAGTTTTAGTAGATAACATCAGAATTTTATATGGGACAAAGTGTAAAGAAAGACTCCAAATTCTGAAGGTTGTTCTAATACAATAGAAGCAGCCAATATTAAATAAGGAACATTTTTCGATAGGGGGGCCGTATATTGAAGCGTGTTAAAAAAAGACACATAAAAATTCCATTTTGACCCTTTAAATGACGTCGTTCTGAGTGACTTGAAATTGGTCACATAAAACGAGAGAACACTGGAATTAAAAAAAAAATAACGAAAAAAAAATTGCGTAAATAGAAATATAACGATCCTTGAAAACGAATGTAACATTATTCGAAAGTACTCGGAAAAAATAATATAAAATAAATACCTATAAAATACACCTCTGTGAAAATCTAATAACAAGACGGTATCGGTAAATTTTAGATATAAATGAAAATACCTTACTTCGTATTTTGCATGAAGATTTCGGATTTTCTTTTATGAGATTACTTCTAATAACTACGTTGGGTGAAAATTGCAGATCTTGCAATATTAGGCCGTAGTGTTGTCTGAGAACTCGAAATAAATGATTCTTTAGCTACAATAAGAAGAATGTCATTCTTTCACAATGGGTCTTGTTACCTTAAACGCCACTTTTTTTTTATTTTGAAGATATTTACTCCACCCAGACTATTTAATAAACAAAAGGGGAAAAATTCTATTGAATCGCATCTTCGCTGCTTCCAGCAATGTTTACCTTTAATTTTCTCTGTAACAGATGTTTTCCTTCTTTACCAAATATTCGAATTTGCAATGCAAACATTTGACGCGACAAGCGAGTTGATTGTATTATTAACAAATTGTGTCTTACAGTTTGACGAATAAAAAAAAATATGATTTTTTTTTTTACAAATGCTGGCTATAAAACTTCTAGGTAGATTTGCTTGATAAATGAGACAGGTGCGTATTTGTCACAGAAGTCAGTGGTTGGAGCGACTCGAAAAAAAAAGAAATAGTATTTCCATCGCTTGATTTTTCGACCAACAGTGTAAGGCAAGCCGGGCTGTCGTATTTCAACACTACCACTGTACCCTCCTCTTGCACTAAAGAACGAAGACCGGTGTATGCCGGCGTCAGCGCGTTTGTTTAATTGCCACCCAATGATGGCGGGATGTGATACGAGGTCGTTTTGAATGTGTAATGTTCATACGCATAAATATGTGAAATGCCCATACGCATACATATGACCACTGTTAAGCTGGCGTCAGTGTAGGCCTTTAATTTTCGTCTATCTCAATAAACGAGTGTTCTCTCAAGGAGACCCTTTTTCCCTGAACGCCTATCAGGATTTATGTTCACCCTATCTCGTATATACATCCCATCGGTAAAGATACTGGAAAATAGTCGGTTCCTTGTAACTCTACACTAAGTACATGACTCTCACTGCTTTAATCTAGCTTTAGAAGCCCCAAATCAGTTCCAAAATGGGGTACTGCTGCCATATCTGAACTGGAGATGCCAATTTTGATAGAGTTGAAGAGCTTCTAAGCGGCCTTGTGCGTGATGTATTTTTCCTACCATACAATAATTTTCTGACAGCCGAAACGTTCACGCCTCTTGCTACTCTATCGCTATTTCCATAGAAAATGTTAGCTGCATTCATTACTTCTACCAATTCTAAGTCTCACAGCTATGACCCTCCACGCCACGTACACTAAAGCGAAAGATCTCTATTCCCTTCGTGTTCCATTACTAATGAGTAAGTTCCATTCGCATAACTCCTTTCAACGAACAGCTTCTATGTGGTACGTACTCCCGAGGGGATACTTCCAGACCACTAAATCTTAACCTGTTCAAGTTCATTACGTTTTCTACATATCCTCATAAACGACACGTTTTACCTCTTGCTCTTACCGCTCACATATCAACCTCCTTCAGTAAATATCTACCTCAAGTGGCTCTTGTGCCCTATAAAGAGTAATCTTTAGTAAAAAGCAAAAAAAAATCTCTCTCTTCAGCGCAATGAAGGAAGGTTGGCGGATGTTTGTACAGCAGGACAATGGTCGTGGTGACTGGGCAACGTTTGACCTTGATACATCTGTTCGTGTATTAAACCGACCTTCTGTCACATTCTGCCATAATGGGGTGACTGATAGACACACCAATTTAGATTTTATCTGGAGTAAGCAACAACTGAAAAAAACGTTTTGTATGCTAGGCTATGCTCTGTATAATATAGCTGTATTTCTTGCTATATTTTGGAAATCATGGAAGCATATTTTAAATTTATACACCCTTTAATTGATTATTTAATTAGTAATTTTTTAAAGTTATTTACAACTGTTGTGGCAAATTACGATGCTACGAAAATGATTTTTGTGCTTTTACGAAAAGAAACATCGGCCAGTATTTCTATTTTCTTTCAAGACGACAAATATACGAAGTCTGTCTAAAAAGTAACGTTGCTAATCTTTTCTTTGATGTGAGAGGCATCATCCACAGTGAGTTCTTGCCACAGGGCTAGACGATAAATCAGCAAATTTAAAAAGAAATCCTGCAGCGTTTGCTTCGCACGACGGTTGTGGCAGGACAAATCGTGGCTGCTTTACCACGACAATGCACCTGCTCACAACGCCGTGAGCACCCAGAAGTTTCTGCCTGAGAAGAACCTCGGCGAACTGAAACAATCTCTTTCCTTGATCTTGTTCCGTATGACTTTTTTTTTCATTTCCCTCAAGTTCAAGGGATCATCAAGGTGACCCGTTTTGGAGTGGCAAAGGCAATCAAGAGGGCCGTCACGGCGGAGCTGAGGGCATCAAACAATCATTCCAGCTGAGTAGAGTAGCGTGAAAAAGAAAGGAGGAATAGTTCATTAAACTCGAGAGGGATTACTTTGAAGAGTAAACCATGTAGTTTGACGTTTTGAATTTAAATAAATTGTGTAACTATCACCCCATGAGCCCTCTACCAGGTGGCCTGGCTCATAGCCTTAAATATTCTACGATGGTGTACTTCAACAGTTGATTTAATCAGTTGATACTAAGCTGATTAATATTCGGATTGATCTTACTTCGTTTGGCTATACAGCATTTGACCCTTATCTGTTCCTTGTAAGTTGTCTTGTTAATTGTTTGTAACTAATTGCTCTGTGTTTTTTGTATGTATCCGTTAGCACCGGATACTGGTGCTGAATAAATATATTAAGCACTCATCCTTCTCTGTGTATCATTCACCTCGAAGTTACAACAGTTTAGTTCCGTTAAATTTCAGACGGACCACTTATAAATTTAAAAAAAAATACCACACCATATTCAGCTAAAATAATTTGAACAAATCAAATGGCGTCTCAAAATTCTGTCAAGATACGTACGTTCAAGGGAAAATAAACTGGTTATTGAGTAACAAGCACATTAATTTAAACTACGATAATGTTTTAGACTTACGACGGATAATGATTATTGATTGTTTCTTTTAGTTCTCGATTCTCAAAAGTTATTTAATAACAGCCCAAGCGCTATTAATAATAGAAAGACAAAAGCAATTTTGGATAGATAATTGATAACTATTCTCGCTAGTACTATAATGTGACCTCCTGCCAAAAGTTGGTATTCATTTTTGGGAGTGGAGTGACATCTGGTGTCGATTTAAGGAGTTATCCACCCGAGTTATACATAATGGAATACAGATGCTACTTTTCAGGTAATCAATATTTCTTTGTTACAATATCAATGAGATATATGTATATACGACAAGAAACATACACAAATATAAAAACACCTTTTTTATTTGTGACTAAATATGTATTTTCCAAGATACAGTTTAGATATAGATTATTTTTTTATATTAATTGCATATGCGCAAACTCTTTTCGATACTTGTTTCATATTCTCATATGCACCCATAGTTGTCTCCTATTCTTTTATTCAATTTCTTACCTGACCAGTCTTCTTACATATCTTCCTCATATCATTCTATTTTTTTTTATTCCGTTGAGCTAGCTCTAACACTCAAGAGTCTATCACGCCAACCATCACAGTCCTGTATGAAGGTCGGAAGATCATTAGGGTTATATTCTGTGTGATAACATATTTGGTCAATGTAGCTGATTGCTGGGAGACCATCCTGTCTTGTCCCATGGCTAGCTGCCCAGAGCACCCGCAATTTCTTTTGTTCGCTAGAAGTCTTCTACAAAGTGCATTGCACGATTGTAAAAATATCATGGATGTATCCATAGAACTGTGATTTAGTTGGAAGTTGTCTCCAAGAGATGTTTATAGCTCTCAGCATTCGAGTATAGGTTTTATCAAGCTTAGACTCAAGGGTTTTAGTTAATCTTTAAGCAGTGGCACCATACATTGAAACTGTCTCTGAAATGGCGTGAAAGATTCTTCTTTTCCGGTTGTTTAGTTGATAAGATTTTCAGATTACATTCGGTCATTGCCTCCAATTTTCATAGATTTCCATACATATCTCATATTCCCTTATTTTTTTATAAGTTCATCATATTCCCATATTATTTTTTATGTTTGCGACATATTCTATGCTTCTTTATATTTGTGTCATAATCTCATATTCTTTGCGCACTTGCGTCATATTCTATTCATATTCGCATATTCCTTTACGTAAGATTCTCATATTCAATTTCATATTGCGTCATATCATTATATTCTGTCTCTTACACACGTCATATTGTCATATTCATTTTCATATTTGTACCATATTCTTTTATTCTTTTTCATACATGTATCACATTCTTTTATTATTGTTCATACTTACATCATATACACTTAATCTTTTTCATACATGCGTCATATTCTCATATAATTTCTTGTGCTTGAATCACATTCTTTTCATATTTTTCTTTCTTGTATCATCTTCTCTTATTCTTTTTCATACTTGCATCATATTTTCTTATTCTTTTTCATACTTGTTTTATATTCTCTTATTTTTTCATACGTGTCTTATACTCTCTTAGTCCTTTTCACACTTGTTTCAAATTGTTTTATTCTTTTTCATACTTGTAGCAATTCTCTTATTCTTTTTCATACACGCGTCATATTCTCATATTCTTTTTGTGCTTGTATCATATTCTTTTATTCCTTTTCATACTCGTATCATATTCTCTTATTCCTTTTCATATTTGTGTCATATTCCTATATACTTCTTCATACTTGTATCACATTCTTTTATACTTCTTTCTTGTTTTCGTCAGATTTGCATATTCTTTTATTTATTTGTGTCATATTTTCCTAATCTCTTTCGTACTAGTCTCATATGTATTATTCAGTAATTTCCTTCATTGCAATTCTTGCTTGCCACAGTTATATCTACATTGAAAATTTACACTTTTTAAATATATGTCATTTCATCTAAATTAGATATACTTTTTTCCTCTTATCTTTTGTTCAGCCTCCCCTGCACCTGATAAATAAAAAGCGTACGACAGAAGATGGGAGAAATATTGCCACGACATTCCTTGTTTCTTGCTTTGAAACAACCTAGACTAACTGATATCATTTAGAAAACAACCTCAACCTTCTTCATACATAACCGATGGGTTTTTGTTTCTTTCTTTTTTATCTTAAATTCCATCTACAACTTAACATTTATTGTCTTGGCCTATTTCCATTACTCGAACACATGAAACCCACATCTGTTCGAAAGTCGATAAACTCATTCCGTTCTTTTTTCTTACCCACTAAAATGTTCTTAATTTTTTAATGTATTTTCACGTCAAGGCAACAAATAATGGCTACTACTACGTGCGACAAATAAAACTACTAATATCTTGTTAAGGTTGGGGTGTGAGATAAGAAAACGGGAAAATAATGCTGCGGAGTAGTCAAATAATTACTATCAATGAAATATTAGTCACAGAGATATGTTGTTATTTATATTAATATTCAAATGTGCGGATAGTGTGACAGTTATCGGAAAGGAAAATGGAATTGTCGAAGTGAGTTCAAATTCTGGTCGATCCACTTTTGTTCACGTTGCGCTAATGTCCTTGGACGAAACATTAATCCGTCTTCCTTCAGCATATGGATTAAAGAGTAAGGCAACCAACCAAGGAAAAGGAGAACCCAGAAACCCTGAGAGGCATAGATTTCGACAGGATATCTCGAGAGAAACATCTACGGATGTAGTACATGTGGTGTCCTTTCGGAGTTACGGGGCTTGTAGCGTGCTACAGAAATTACTGAAGGGGCTATCTATTATATATAAATTTAAAAGACGCATTTCGTGTGGAATGTTATGCTAACTCCTGTGGAGGGCTATTTTAGCATCTAGCCCAAGAATAAAGGGCCCAGCATAGAAAACGTCAATGATAATTTTGGAGAAATAACTTTTACTTCCTCAATTCACTTCATGGAACTATAAGACCAATATGGGCTGGAACACCGATTGGGTTCGAAAGTCGCAGAATCCCTCAATTTAACTCTGATTCTTTGCCATTTTGAAGAAATAGAATTGATTCCCTCAATTCACAAAGTTTTGTAGACATTTTAAACTGAATTTAAAACATTTTTTTTAATTCACAAAGTTTTTCTGTTACGTTAAAATCAATATAAATTTTAAAAAAATTAAATCACTAATATTTTTCAGTTAATTTAAAATATTAATTTTTAACTGTACTCTCTTCATCCGGTGACAAATGGATGTTCAAGCGCCTGATGAAGGGTAAATTTTAGCCATACGGGCAGAGACAGAATTTGCCGTTAAAATAAACAATTTAAATAATTTATTTAGATGTAATAATCATAATTTATCAACTTTACTTGTATTAATTATTGACTCGCGACAATACATCGTAATTAATTTTCAATACAAAAAATACAGATAAGCTGCCGAAAGCTGCTGGGATAATCTTAAGGATTTTGTTTAGAAATAACCACATTCTTCAATTGGAACGGAGCTAAACGTACATACATATGTAATTTCAGCTTTTTTTCTTTTATGCGAAGTGTGACCCAGGATTTTTACGGCCATGTCTCTCCATGATATGTTATAATTTCTAGCACATTGCAATATTTCTTTTATTGTCTTTCTCATTGTCTGTTCTACTATTGTTTTAGACGAACTCGTTAGGTAGTTTAATCGCATTTTGTCACCGCTCTGTTTACCTTCAATATATCAGGTTAATGTTAAAATTTCCATGCTCTCTTTTCTCATTATATGCTCTAGAAATGTCAACTCTCTTTCTGATTGTAAGCATAACTGTCATTTTAGTTTCCGTTTTCCTTAAAAAAAATTTCGATATTCACATGTTCCTTTCAGCATCTTTCAGTAGAACCACATTTCTGTTGCTTCAAGTCTCTTCTTAGTCTGTGAGGAAAATGTCCAGCATTTTACTGCTATATAGAAAGACTGATATTACGTAGCAGTTCTGTAATCTTTTCTTTGTTTGCAACTGTATTTCTCTTTTTTTTTAATACTTTGTTTAGCTTTTGGAAGAAATCTTGTGCTATTCCAATGTGGCTTCAGATTTTCCGTGTTCAGATGTTCTGCGTTCATTCAAAACACTTCCGAGATAACTCCATTTCGTAGCTCGGATCGTATTACATTACATCTGATACGAATTTAAGCATTCAGTACGCAGATAAATCACAATGTTATAGAGTCCAATAAATTTGAATAAACTCAAGTCGTAATCGCCATTTTACTCTATATTCCAACAAAGCTGGAAAAGAGAATCATTCATCAACTTATAGGCGAATGAATCTATTGATTTACTATTATTACTCAAACAAATTTTGTCAATTTTTATTGTGTAATTAACGATGTAACACTTGCAGCAAAAGAGATTTCTATTGGATTTGTTTTTATGTATCACTGAAGGATTTATTGTTACGGTTTATCAATATTCTGTTGGTTATGAAAAGCCAGAAAAATATTTTTACATTGTAAGAATTATTTAAAGATAATAATGATTTACTTAGTTCCACTAATAAACCCAAAGTTGTGTCAAGAAAAGTTGGATTCATATTATTCCCAAGTTTATTGGCTTGTGAGTGAATATAATGAACCCGACTGAAATTGGAACACGGCCAACCGATTTCCAATTTTGAGCCATTATCCATTGCACCTCCCGCACATTACATCTGATAATACTTTACATTTTTAACAATAAAATTGATAAACCAAAACCGAAATCAATTCTGAGTCTACATAATAATAATCTAGATAAATAGACAGATATTATTCTTCTTTTATGTGCCGTTGGCGATTATAATTCTCCACAGTTTCCTGTCTTTTACTAAATTTTTATTGTGTATTTAATGATGTAATACTAACAGCAAAAGTTTACGATTGCAGTTGCTTGTATGATTCACTCAATTATTTATTTTTACGGTTTATCGACATTTTGCAGGTTATGCAAAATCAAAAAATACTTTTTTACGTTGTACGAAATTTTTGGAGATAATAATGATTTACTGATACAAGTCCTATTAATTAACACATAGCTGGGGGAGAAGAGGTGGACTCATACCATTCCAACGGTTCTTTGTGCCTAACTGAATATAAATAACCTGGCTGAAATTGGAACCCGGCTCTTCGATTTTCAATTTCGAGCCATTATCCATTACACCACCCCCACATCTGATGCAATTACTTTTTGAAGAATATAATTCATAAAAAAATGGAAGACATTTATGTGTCTACATAATGATTATATATATATATATATATATACATATATATATATACATACACACACACGTATATATATATATGTGTGTGTGTGTGTGTGTGTTGTATGTTTTAATGAAAACATATTTCAAATCAGTTAATTTATAGTATATATATATATATATATATATATATATATATATATATATATATATAACATTTCTCAGAATAAACCTGTAGAAAAAAACATTATGTATAAAAGAGAATTTAGCAAACAATATGTATCTAGAACAATTTAGAAAACGCTATTGTATTCATATTGTCAACTGAACAATTACTTGACTTAATTTTTAGTTGGCAATATGAGTACAATAAGTTTTCTAAAATCTAGTTGCTATGGACATTTTGTTTGTTTTTTTAATAGTTACTTTGTTTTCAATAAATTCATTTTGTTTTTTGCCTTGAAAATATCTACATTGGAAAAAAGCAGGTCGGCTAATAATAGTTTTCGTATAGTATTTTACCGATATATATATATATATATATATATATATATATATATATATATATATATATTCTTCTATGTGTCAATAGTGATCATAACTATCCACAATTTCCTGTCTTTTCGCACTTATTCACTGCCTTCTTCTATCCATCTTGCCTCCAATATGTCTTCTGATATTCAGTGTACGTTACATTTCCACTTTCTCTAAAGCTTCACGTAATATTAATAATCGTTTAATAATGCAAAATGTGAAGAGGCCTGTAATTAAGCAATTCTGTTTCTTTTCCTCTCATTCTTCCGTCGAGTTATATTAATCAAGGTTGATTTTAAAATTTGCAGGAGTGAGAAGTATCAGGAACATGGCTGATGTTTTAAAGGGAAGTAACAAAACAGTTTTCATTGTTTTGTAACAAGGACGTCGTTGCTCGTCCTTCTAAAATATTAACGGGTACATATTTGATGGGATTTTTCATCGTGTATTTCTCCTAATAGCATTTTCAATTGACGTCCCCGAAGGGAAACGGCAACAACGAATAAAATGTTTTTATATCTATAAAACATTTGCTTATTCTGGAAGTATGAATTTATGTACAATATATATATATATATAGTTGAAGCTATGAAATTACGTACAAAATCATTAGATTTCGGCATGAAATAACCCAGAGATGTTGATATGCCGGTTAACAAAACTCAATGGATAATCATTCAACTATATATATATATATATATATATATATATATATATATAAAAGGCTCCAAAACTAATATTCCATGCTTATAATTTATTACACTGATTTACTATTTCCTATAGGTATCTGATATCTCCTTTGCTAACGGTAGCTTTCATAATGTGTACTTCACTAGCCAATAATCTGACAGCGTTTTGAAAAAACGACAGACAGTCTAACAAGCGGTGATCCTGCGTGCTGTTACAAACTTCCGTTAGGGAGACCATGCCAAGTATATTTGAAATTAGCGAGATCGTACATGTTCTCTTCATGGTTAAACTTTCGTTGTTCTCCCAGTTCATCAGGCACGAATTATTACTTAGTCATAATTTGTACCTGAGAAGTTGATAACGAAACTTTAAGTTGCACTTCCAACGTAGGTATATATATATATATATATATATATATATATATATATATATATATATATATATATACTCCTTAGCTATGTCTAACCACATTAAGCAGTGTTTTGTTTATACCTTATATTAAACTTAGTAAATATTTATTCGTTTACCAATGTATGCATGCCAACACACGTATATACAGTTGCTAATATCTAGCCATCTGATACATCCACAGTAATAGCTATATATATATATATATATATATATATATATATATATGTGTGTGTGTGCATATATATTGTTGGATTATATATATATATATATATATATATATATATATATATATATATATATATATATATATAGATATATATGCAGTTGTTTAATTTTGTCAAAACTACCACTGATAGTGACTGTTGTAATATTTCAGATTTCTTTTCAGATTTACCAGACTGATATTATTATGTATTTTCACAAAATCCACAAAATAATTTACAATGTTACTATTCAGTCCCTTTCCCACCAACCTAACGTGGTTTCTTGTGCCTTCTCAATAAATATTGTCATGGCAATTGTTCTGTCGATCATTCCTTCTTTGTACCTCAACTTCGTGAAATTAAGCGTAAAACTAAATTAGAAGCTAGTTCTATTCATTGTTCTGTGGAAAGTTATAAGTGCAAGCGGATGTCCTCTTCTAATAGTTTCTTCTCTAGAACATCTACCCTGTGGAAGTCTCTTCCGGCATCTTGCTTTCCTTTAAACAACGACCTTTAAAATCTTAAATACAACGTCAGTCGTAATCTTCTGTCTTCTTGGATTCCATTTTTTATTATTATTTTCTTCGCTCTCAGTAACTCTTGCGCCCGTCTAGTAGCGTTATCACCTTGCTTGGTGTGAAATGAGTAAAAAAAAATGCCTTCGTGCTATAATAGGGTGGTAAAACTGGTTCAAGGTTTTATTCCATGAGATTTGAAGCAGGAAATAACTAAGTTTAAACAATGAAAAAAGAAAACAGGAAAATTAGTTATGCGTGTAGGTGAATAAGGAAAGAAAACAAAATGAGTTTGGAGAAAGTTTAAGGTAGATTTGAACCTGAAATGAACCACGTAGAATTCATTAAGATTTTGTAAGTCTTAACTTTCCCCAACATTATGCAGTTGCTTCCAGAGCACTATGACCAGATTTATGGTCTAGCATTTCTCAAATTCTAAAGAAAAATTATTTCTAGATTTACTTAACGTACCATCAGTTCCCCAAAACGTTTATTGTGTTACTAAAATGTCAACATAAGAGTCTTGACTTAAATTGGCTATATTCCAAGATTAGCCGTCTGTTTTAGAATAAGAAAAATCTGGAGTATCGTATCGGAAAAATAAATTATATCAATGCTAGATGTTTGTGAATTTTCTTACTTGTCACCAGAAAGAGAGCTCACACACACACACACACACACACACACACACACACACACACACACACACACACACACACACAAAGATCTGTTCAAATTCTCACCTTCTGTCTATGCTGCTACAACTCCTGCCATCAACAAATTCAAAGAGTAAATACAGAATTTCATGACGGAGGCCTCTCGAATTATCATGAATTACTTCTAGAACAATTATCCGAATGTAACCGATGTACATAGAAAGATTAATAATTCTTTACTCTTTCCTCACTTTTAAATTATTCAATTTGATTTCATTAAGCCCGTTGTTGGTTATCAACAGAGTTTGCTGTTTTGTGCTGTGAAACTAGTTTTCATTAAAAGAAATTACCACGGCTGCTAGAATTTCACACCTGATATCTCAGCAGAATCGCAATGGCTCCTTGGCCATATACACGTTGATTCTGGTTGTAAAATCAGCCTTCTGATGTCGATAAGCGAAAACGAAAAAAAAAAACTAAAAAACACAGAGACGACGCCAAAAATACTACGAACTTTGTCAGCGTTAGGACATTAAAGAAAGAAATCAGCGATACATGACTAATTCAATTTCCCTAATACGCATGTCAGATTCATTTGAAAACATGTATGTTTAAACATTTCTTTCGATATTTCGCAACTTCTACTGACGTCGAATTTTATTTTCCTTGTGTATAACACGGTTTCTGGTTGTATTTCAAGGCTTAAAATCTCTCCTTACAGTATTTACCGACTTTGTCTTAATTTGATAAAAAGTCACAATAATCTAACGTTCTACACTAGGAAATGTCAATAAAACTACTTCTCTCAAGATCGATGGATTGCTTTATTGAATACAATTATGTACAACAAATTGTAAGTGGCAATAGATTATTTTGCCTGCAGGTTTTGTTTGGTAATTGATGAATAGTAATCTACTTACACGAAGCGAACTCTCCTTTTCTGAACTTGATGGCCCAAAGACTTTATTTTCCTTTTTTTTGACCATTTTGAAATCAGTACTATCTGGTTGAGTCACAAGTAATTTCCGTTTTGGGGAACTGATTGTAATGATGAATGTATCATCCTAACTACTAATCATATGCGGCAGTGAAAGGGAGTACACTAAGATGTAATAGATAGATAGATAGATAGATTAGGTTGAGCCATAAATAATTTCCGTTTTGGGGTACTAATTGTAATGATGAATGCATCATCCTAACTACTGATCATATGTGGATGTGAAATGGGGTACACTAACATATATATATATATATATATATATATATATATATATATATAGATAGATAGATTAGGTTGAGTCATAAGTAATTTCCATTTTGGTGTATTAATTGTGATGAGGAATGCATCATCCTAACTACTGATCATATGTGGAAGTCAAATGGAGTACACTAACATGTAATAGATAGATAGATAGATAGATTAGGTTGAGTCATAAGTAATTTCCGTTTTGGTGTATTAATTGTGATGAGGAATGCATCATCCTAACTACTGATCATATGTGGAAGTCAAATGGAGTACACTAACATGTAATAGATAGATAGATAGATTAGGTTGAGTCATAAGTAATTTCTGTTTTGTGGAGCCAATTATAATGATGAATGCCTAATCCTAACTACTAATCATATGAGGCAGTAAGGAATACATTTGGAGTACACTAAAACAACCTTATTTTCGCACGTCTCTGACAGCATAAAGAGCGGATTAAACGGAATTAATGTCTTTTACTACATGACAATGCAAACCGCATATAATAGGAACAACAAAAGAAAAAAAAAACAACTTTCGCACCCGGTTGGTCTGTTCTTCTTCCCCACCATTTTATCCTAAACCAGCAACGACCATATTTTACCCATTTTGATTAATGCGAAATGGTTAGATGCGAAAATGTTTTCAAATGAATGCCAAATTTAAAATGTTCAAGAGTTTGTAGAATGTTTTTCACATTCAAAAGCTGTGGAATTTTACTCGAACGCTGCCTGATACGCGGTAACACGCCGCTGCATATAATGGTAAACTGTGTGTTTACATTATTTTTGGAAAAAATAAATTTGATAAAAGAAAAACGGAAATTATTTATGACTCAACGTAACAAAAGGTTTATTCGATCTTAACTAGGCTGTCAGAATTTCTGTTGGGTTTTCACAAGAGATGTGAGGGTCTCGCGTCGTCCCGATGTAATAGGACATCCGGATTAAACAGTTTCATCGAATGCCGCAATTAATCTGTCCATTTGATAACAGACGGTCAGTCGGTTATGTGCCATGCGTGATACACACTTAGGCGATCATGTATTGAAAGATACATGCCTGACGAGGCAGATGTTTTCCCGCAGTTTGTTGCCATTTCTTTCTGCGGTAGACCAGTTGGCATCCAAGGCTATAGAACCCGGTCTATCCTGCTAGGGGGAGAAGGAGAGGATTCATACCTTTCCCAAGGGTATTAGCACGTAAGTGAATGTAATGGATTCGACTGGAATTCGAACTCTGTTCTCTGATTACTCAATCCAAACTGCTGTCTATTACTTCTCTTGTTTGAATTCAACGTTTCATTTTACGTTTTTGCACTACATTATTGTAAACAGTTCATTTTACATCTATAATTTTTCTTTTCAAAAATAGTTCATGTTTTGCTGTCTTTAAGCAAATAATAACAGATTAACTTTTTTTCTGTTTATAGTTGTGTCGATTTGCGTGCCTGACTCTTTTTTGAAATGTCCATCCACGCTCGCGTATATCTACGATGTCCTGTGTCATGGGATTTGGATTATGGTAAATCAGAGTTTCCATTCCATGAATGCAAGCTTACCGGAATATTTGTAGTCTTCCAGACCAAAATTTATATTTCTGAACCAGAAAAAAATCATTTAAGAACAAGAATCTCAGCTATGGCAACATCTTCATAAACATCATTTATTTTTGCTGCTTGTATTGCTTTTTTTTTCCTTTCCAGATACAAATAAATGTCGGAAAACTATATCACATATCAAATCCACATTTATTTCCTTTGAAGTAGTTCCCTTCTGAAGACACAATATTTACCCATATGTCGTTTCCATTGATAAAAGCTTTCTTTGGGATTTCTTTTTAGAGACACCGTGCAGTTGCCTTGTGGAATGCCCTTGGATTTCCTCGATATCTTGTAATCTTGTTCCTTTCAACTGGGATTTGATTTTTAGAAAGAGGAATAAATATCAAGGGGCAAGATCAGGGGAATATGGTAGTTGTCGGAAGTGGGGAATGTGGTTCTTAAACCAAAAACGCTGCAAATGGTCGCTGATGAAACCGGTGTTTTGTGGTGAGAAGACCACACACTACACACTATCCTTCCAAGAACTACTATAAAATGGAAGTGAGTAAGAATGTTATAACTTAGTGTCCACGCGCGATGGCGTTCAAGGTCAATCAGTGCCAAGTGGCTTCTTTCTATGTACTTCTGCTCTGTTAAAAGCAACACTCCTGATACGTCGTATATGTGTGAAACGAAATCACAGGTTCATCTACTGAAAACCGCTTTTTCCAAAAGATTAGATATTTATTTAAATTAGCGTAGAGAGGCCAAAGGCGGAGATTGGATAAAGGTAAGTGTTATGGGACCTTACCCATAATAACATAATGGACTATTCCATACGTAATAAATACTGCGCCTCAAGAGGAAGCAGGGAGTTCAGTCCGAACTAGGCTACGCCGAAGGGCGGGGTCTCTTTCGGGGAGGTAAACCGACCCTGAACCCGTTTATACGGGTTCAAAGGGCATATTTTTGGCCGAGCCCACAGGCTCGGAGATCCCACAGAATCGGAGATCCTACGCTAAAACGGCCTTGTGCCACATGATGCCCTCGTGGGGGGGGGGTGACTAAATACTGTTCCGTCTGAAGTTGGACGACCAGCTGACCGGTTGAACTCTCTTCCTTCGGGCGGGGAGGAACCCGAACGAGGCTACGCCGAAGGGCGGAGTCTCTTTCGGGGAGGTAAACCTGAACCCATTTATACTGGCCGTTTATTTTTGGCCAAGCACACGGGCTCGGAGATCCCACGTTAAACCGGCCTTGTGCCACATGATGCCCTCGTTCCGTCTGTTCCGTCTGAAGTCTGGGGTTCAGTCTGAAGTCTCGAGTGAAGTCTGAAGTCTCGAGAGAAGTCCGTCAGGAGTCTGTCAGTCAGTCAGAGCGAGCGAATCAGTCAGTCGAGTCAGAGGCAGACCAGAACAGAGTCGCGTTCAGACAAATTACTACTAAACCTGATTGTTCGTACTAACACTTTCTACTTCTCTGTATATATTCCTGTTTGTAATATATCTGTGTTATTCCATATCCGTGTTCGAGTTCTTCTTTATTGGTTCTACCTTGGACTATCACCGTGGTACAAGGAACCGGGCCATAACAGTAAGGTTAAGAGATTGGTGCCAAAAGAGAGGAGACTATTTCGGATCAGACAATGATCAATCTTGCCAATAATAAAGTAGCACGTTTCTCATCTTCTTATTCCTTTTTCCTATAGTACGGCACAAAAGCAAATGTCGGAAAAGGGATAGCGTAACGCCAAGTAAGGAGAAGGCTGTCTTGAAGACCAGTGTTTGAAATCAGAACTTTTATTTTAGTGGCACCAGTGAAAATATGTCATAACCGAAGAAGTAGGCTATAGTTCAGAGATTCTTAGTTTAAGAATGAGCGCTCCAAATTTATCGGCCTATTTAAAAAAAAAACATGAATGAAATTCAGATTTTAACTCAACACTTTTCAGCTCCTCATATATTAACGTCACCCCAAACCAAATGACAGGAAAGAGATTGTGCGTTACTAAAGTGAACATGTCTCGAGAAATGAGCAAGATTTTATTGTCTTATCTGGGATCGAACACTGACCTCTCGTAACGATAGAGCACACGTAAAAATTTCAGCTGTAATAAATACGATAGTTTTTATGAAGTAGACCACTTTACAACGGTCTTATTTACTTCGAAGGATGGGTATTCAATGCTTGAAGTCGGGAGCCAGAAATAGCTTAAATTCAGTTGCAATTCATTCCATTGCAGATCTATTCGAAATAACTGCCTACTTGAGAATCAATTATTTTCTTATTGCTTGTATCGGCGAACAGATAATAACAAAAGTGGAAGATCTTCTTTTGTATCAATCTGAAACAGTATATTAACGATGAGATATCAATCACTCAATCTATCAGTCTTTATCCAATGTTTAGTACTATTCCATTGACTAATTACGCCTATAAAAGTAGTAATTGAAGAAATTGAATATAATCTAAAAGGTTGTGAAATAATATCTTTTTGAATGCAAAAGTATTTGAGCAAAGAGCGAAACAGGAGATGAATTTAAAACAGTTGGTACGCGAAACGACAAAACTGTATAAAATGCTAACAGAGAGAGAGAAAAATGGCTTAAGTTCTTACTTAGGGCAGATGTTTTCTTTGAAGATGAATAGACGGAGGAAACGAAATTTTACTATATATGGACGATCGTGTTAGTAAAATGAATCAATATCTACTGTAACAAGACTTTCATTCATTTTTATTTCATTTGATTTTTTAGATAAAGTTCAAAAATTTAAACTATTGATTTATGTATATACAAGCAAAAGGTTTTGAGCCCGAGCAACCTGGAGATTTGACTCAGGTCTAAGGAATCATGAAAAAGGAAAGATATTATTCGAATTTGCAAAGACATGCTACACAATCTGGTTTACGTATGATTGGAACAAAAAATCACCTTTCAACAAGACAACGATCCAGAACACTCAAATTATATCAAAATTACTTCGATACAAAGAAAGGAACGACATTTTGGAAATTATGACTTGGTTTCTTCAATAACCTAACCTCTTTCTCACTGAATTTGTACGGGATGAATTGGATAGGAAAATTCGAAGAGAATACCCAAAGAATGAGATTTTCCTGTGCTTGGATAATGCTTGGTAAGGTATACCATCTACTACTTTTTTTTTTTTACAAAAAAATGTTGGGAAGAATGTCATGAATTTCTAAAGCAGTAATTAAGGCAGGTGGTGATTTTATTGAGGAAAACAAAATATGATGCTGTTGTATGACACGTCTTTATACTTATTGATTATGTTTTGTCAAAATAAAAGCAAATACACGTTAGTTACTGAAATCTATCATTTATTTAAAAAAATGCAAACATATTTCATTTGAAGGTGAGCGTTTAAAATATGTAGGGCGGGAGCCCAAACATTTACCTGTACTGTAATTACCATGAATTTGTCTGTTTCTTTTCTCTCTCTATCTGCCTCGACCTTTATCTCTGTACACACACACACGCACACATATATATATATATATATATATATATATATATATATATATATATATATATATATATATATATATATATATATATATATATGTGTGTGTATATATATGTGTATATATATATATATATATATATGTGTATATATATATATATATATATATATATATATATATGTGTATATATATATATGTATGTATATATATATATATATATATGAAAACCCATCCTATACAGCCTTTCATGATGAAAAGCAATCATCAGGCATGAGGTTTGCGTTTAAAAATAAAAAATACTGTCCCCACAGATGGTTGACTATAGTGTTCCCTTTTATATAATGAGTGGTTTGTTTTTAATAACTCTTTGTGGATTATGTAATGCCGAAACGTATTTCAGATTATAGGAGGTTGCTTACAGCAGACGGTGTTCGCAAGAGGTCATCCATCGAAGTACTGACCAGGTCGACGTTGCTTACCTTCGGCAACTGATCATGAACCGACTTTTTCCGAATGATTTGACCCTAGACTATATTTCAACTAAGAATAAATATACATTTGTTTATTATGCACTCACACACACTCGCAAACACCTATAGACATACATACGTATATATATATATATATATATATATATATATATATATATATATATATATGAACAAAGACTTGATCCAACAGAACATAAATATAGTTTTGAAAATACACGAAGGCATTTTTTACCTCAAGAACTACTTTCAGCCAACAATTCGACAGTAGGTAAACGTTAGCCTGACTTTTAACGATTACAAAGAAATGAACGATTCACACATTGAATAAAAATAGAGAGAGGTGAGGAGATAATGCTTTGGAACACGATTAAATAGATTTTTTTGGTAAAATAATTTACAAATATAATATAAAGTTACAAGTGAGTATAAAATGGAAATATACTACTGACGATCCTCCGAAGTGATTGTGGGACCGAATGAAATGCTACTTCTGTTTGCGGTTGACATGACTTTATATGAGCCGCTTCAAGGAGACGTAAATGGAGAACAGATTTGTCTCTGTGCAAAACTGTGAATGAATTGTTAACATATTCGTCTGTAGAGTCTGGGTTTTCAATTAAGTGTTGGCCAATGGCCAAATTATTCTCAGACTGAGTTTCTGTCTAAGGTTGACTAAAAACACCGAAGTACTTTCGATCTCCTCCAAGATCATCAACAAGGGTGAATTAAAAAGACAAATTTATTCTGTCATCATTGTAATGGTGATTTTTGAAACACGCGGGGACGTAATTATTTTTAAATTTTAAATTTATTTACCGCCGTAGCTATGGAATTATTTGCAAATCCAGTGTCCCAATATGATATATATCACGGATAAACTATTTTTTAAAAATAATTATAACACTGTAAATAATACCAAAAATTTATACGAAAAATTATTATGCGTAGTTTTATACGTAAAACTTATATAATTTGTGCCTGACGATTGCTATAAGTAAAGAAAAAAAAACATTGAGTTGTATAAAGAGGTGAAGAACAAATACATAATTATTTTTAGTGTATATATATATATATATAAGATAAAAAAGTAGAGATATTTCTTTGCGACTGATTTTTTTTTTTTGGGTCGTATAAACCAGTGTATGACTTACGTGAATCAGACGAACGGTTTATAGATGAAACAAAATCGGTTGTAAAGATAATTTTTTGAATTTTCTTCATCTGATAACTACGATGGCTTTAGTTTTCTTATCAGCCACTTACTTAACAAAAATCTGCTGAACATAGTTGCGTTAAATTCTACTAATTTTTCTTACCACTTTAGAAGATACCGAACTGTACTATATATATATATATATATATATATATATATATATTTTTCGCTAGATAGTTCGAGAGGGAGATAGTGAGAAATATACATCTATCACTTTAAACTTTATTTTTAAAGAATAGTCCTATTTGAGTAAATAACTCTAATTATATATATATATATATATATATATATATATATATTCATGTCGCATTCTCTATACTGTTTAAAAATGACTGGATTATCTACTCAAGTAGGTATATCCATTAGAAATAAAGTTTAAAGTGATAAATATATATATTTGTATCTCTCTCTTCCTATATATATATATATATATATATATATATATATATATATATATATATATATATATAATTTAAAAAAAAATTTTATTGGGCAGAGCTGAATTAGACAAGGAAACAGTTGATTTAAGCATGTTCAATATACGTATAAAAAATAACATTTTACACGCAGAGATTTCAAATTTAAAAAATAAATTAGATCAGCCAATCACGCTACCTTAGTTTCATATTTGGCCCATATCAACTAAGGCTACCGAAAGGTAGAAACCAAGGTAACGTGATTGGCTGATGTTTTATATATATATATATATATATATATATATATATATATATATGTATATACAGAAGACGTCATTATACCTTGAAGGAAATCCGTTCACTCAACACTTTATCAGAAGAAATATATATATATATATATATATATATATATATATATATATATATATATATATATATGTGTGTGTGTAAGACCAGCTGCCGGTTGTAATCCATAAATTGAATTTTCTTCAGTGTTATTTGACAACGGATTGTGTCGGATTTTCTGCGACAAGCCTCATTGATTTTTTTCTGCTGCATTCTAAATTGAAAACTTGCCTTTTTTAAAAAAAATTAAAATCTGATTATTCCATCAGTACCATAGCCCTTTAATGCATAATTCATTCCCTTCGCTGATAAAAATTCCCTTATGATCACGTGTAAACTCACGTTTATAAATGGACAATTTTCTAATTTGAATTGCTTTCCATATTCACTTAAAATATGCAATAGAACTTAATGGAAAGAAATAAACATTGTACTGAAAAGATAATAAATAATATATCATTACATGTAGCATATCAATTAAAATGTATTCTTAGCGTAACGGTTATGTGCTCGAAAAGTGAAATCACTGAAACGAGTTCAAGTCTGTTGAATTTGCGTTTTAATAATTAATACAAGTTAAAATATATATTTGTCCCGTTTAGATAAATTTATTAAATGAATATTTGTTCACGGGAATATATTGAAAATCAGTTTATTCGCTTAGATAAATAAACTGTTGTTGCCAGGGGGCAAGATCGTTTTTGATTATGCATATGTAGACATTGCAATCAGTGTTCTTCATAGAGACCAGCTCCAGGGCTAACCTGAAATGACCTCCTCGCAGGCGTGAAGATAGAGTTCGCCCAGCCAAGTTAAAATTCTGGCCTATTCTGTTTCATTTAATTCATCTCCAACTAAATCCCAAGGCAGTTTGTGATTTCTTGCCTTGACCAGTTTAGAAAAATGAAAACTCTAAATTCACACTTAAAGAGGGCTATTTGGAGGTTTCGTAACAGACTGCACCATTTCTCTGATATCAGTTCTTCCAAAAAAATAAAAAGTGGTTCTTCACTAGTCCTATTTTCAAATCAGCTGTGTGAGTAGTGGAATAGTGGAGTCTAAATTGAAATATTGTGCTTTCATACATTGAAATATTGATACACATGGAGTTTTATAGAATGAGATAATATTTTATGAATATGAAAAGGATTTGAAAATTCTAGCCCACTCTGCCTTGAATAAAATGGTTGTCATCTGGAAATCTGATCTACCATACAACCTCAAAAGGAGATACTTTCGAACCACTGTAGAATCGGTGTTAATGCACGGTGAAACTGCTTGAACATTAGCTAAAACCTTAGAGTCTAAGCTTCATGGAACCTACACTGAGTGCTATACGTAATATCTCTTGGAAACAACATCCAACTAAATAACAGCTCTATGGACCCATCACTGATATTTCTTACTCGAACACAGAATACGCTTTGCAGGACACTCCTAGCAGGCAAAACAGGAACTTGCGAGAGATTTACTGCTCTTGACACCTAGCCATAGCGCAAGACGAGTTTGTCTCCCAGCGATCACCTTCATTGACCAGCTATGCTATGACACATAATACCACCCAAATAATCTTCTGACCTTGATGTAGGACTATGATGGTTGACGTGATCGACACATGAATATCCAAGCTAGCTCGACCTTATAAATAGAAAAGAAAAGAATATCATTAAATTTTGATGTTGGAAAACACTGATTGGAAACCAGTTAGTTCCTCAAAGTTAATGTAAGTTCAACAATATCCATAAATCACGACTCCGTGCCATTTCCTTAAATAAACGAATATGCATATATTTAAACCCATTGAACTGTTTTAATCATAATAATTTGTTTAGCAACGTTTAACACAATAATAATATAATGATAATTACAACTTCTTAACATAACACAGTGAAATATATCGACACATATGTCTGACAGATAGTAATCTAAATTTAAGATACGCACAGAATAATATCTGCATTAATATCAACAATATAAATGTAGATAGACAGCAAATATTTCTACATAGAATATAAAGGTGAAAAATATCAAATGTTATCACATTTTGAAGTATTAATAGTCAAAAGGTCTCAATGTAAGAATCAGAGGTTTAGATGTTAAATTGTAGTGGGGGTGGCCTATCGATAAGCGGTCAAGACTGATTAATAACTGACAGTCAACCTCTGCCTTCTAGTTAAAAGAAAAGCCTCTGGTTTAACCCCAACTTCTCTGCGATCAACCGCGAATCTATTTTAATGTATACGTTTCAAAAGATCGGCATTTAAAAGAACTGCGGATCACAAGTGTCAAGTATTGAAATGGTTCATTGCGAAAGCGTCCAGGCGTCTAAACGCTGGCAGCCATGAAGCAGACTTTAATCAATGGTCGATATGAGATTCCTATCGTTCTTTTTTGTTTCTTTTTGAGTGATTCTCTCACTTGCTGGAAACACGAAAGTTGGAAGAATGCCAAAAACTAGACTTAGCGATCTTCACTGTAAGGAAGATGTTTCTGTGCCATTTCTGGGACAGTTGGAGAATTATGAATAAGGGCAGCTGAGAATTTACGAAACAAGTGGTAACGGTACACTTAATCCATATTGGTATGTGTTCTGTGTTTAAACCAGATTATTTCAACCTGAGCGATATTGCCTACTGATGGTTAATTTGCAATTGACCATCAGTAGGCGATATATTTGGTGTGCGATGAGTAACTTAACAAAAAATGTTGTGAGATTGTAAATTTTGGTGGGCGATATATGATTCTGAGTATTAAAAATTTGTTTCAACATATGCTAACCGAAATAATATTTAAAGTCAATCGACATCTCCAGATGCCTTGATCTATTCCTTATTTTTCTCTTCATCCTTTCCTCTATCACGCCTCTTTACTCTCGCTCCTACTCTCCGTAATCCCTTACGTGCTAGTGGCATCCCGCCTTGCTTGGGGTGAAATGCTTAAAAAAAAAGTGAATTTACAAAGAATCTGTATGAAAATAACAGAATAATGAATAGGAATAAATTTGTCACATTCCTAGTTAAGATATAAATACGCGTAAATAAAGAATATTTTGGTATTTTCAATTTTTTGGAGAATGTTCATTAGCATTCTAATTGTTCTTCACAGGAAATAACACATTTTCAGATAAGGAAAGACCAAGAACAAAATGTATTTACTGAGTTTTATTAGTTGCGAGTTGTGTATATTCTTTTAAATTTTATAATTATGGACAACAGTCTTTTAGTTATTGTCATCACTTCCAACGCTAACCATAAAACTAAACTTAAACATAAAACTAAATTAAACATAGTTTTTTATGGTCAAGTTTTCTTTCGTTTGTTATTTAATACCGTAATAGCAGCAGCATTCGCATAAGTCAGCGTTAATTGTTATCTCCCTCTAGTTTTTTTTTTTTTTTTTTACAATACAAAGTCAGTTTACGAACCAGTAAAAAACTTTTACCAAACAATTATTTTTTTTGTTTTTGAATATTTACTACACAGGTGTGCGCTGGATTTTTTTTCGATGTGAAAGTGAGCGATAACACAACATTTTGGAAAACCTTTGTTCAAACAGAAATTTCATTCTTTCGGTATCTTTGAACTTGAGATAATAAAATAGCATACAGGGAATTAGTCCGTGTAGAGGTGGTGCCATTTCTATATTATACTATTTTATACTTGAAGCCTTTGCAGTTAGAAAATAATGATAAATAAGTAAAAAATATGAGGAATACAGTAAAAAATTCAGCAAGATTTACCAATTATATATTAGACGAAGCTGAACACAGAAGAGTCTGCGCTAGGGTTCGTTTCGTTCAACACTTCAAGATTGTAAAATAAAGCCAAATCATTAACCAAAGAACACGAATCATCTTCTTAAATAGCCTCGTTATTATCTAGACTAATATGAATATCATGCATGGCGTCAACACGTTCAGAAATGTCTAAACTATCAGCGATACAAAACCGTTAGCTGAGATCAATCATTAAAAAGTTACTCAAGTGAATGAGTCCTGTGGATTTTGAAAAGGGCTTTCCCACGTTGGATCCCTACGCAATCACAAAGTAAAGCTTATTAAAAATGCGAACGTGTCTCATCAACTTCCCTGAGGATATAATCTCATTCTTGAGAGGAATATATTCCAACTACCACTGAAATGTCCTCGTGACAGTTAATATTTAATCAAGACAACCATTCTTGTGCAATCAAAAGAATTGGTTGTTAGAACTTAGTGCGATTGTTACATCATTTGATTATTTATAAATAAAAAATGTCTCAATAATTTATTAATAAGTATGTATTTTCTTTCCTCATGTTTCCCTCTTTTGTGGGGCGCAAAATATTTCTTTCCTTATGTTTCACTTTTTTTTGGTGGGGGTATAGAATATTTAATCGATCGAGTTCTGATGGTGGGTGGAACGATAACCGATGAAATGATTTTATATTATTTTCTGTTTTGTTTCTTTTTTTATTCATTCTTCACGTATTGTCAATAACCGTAGCTGAAGTCTCTTTTTTATTGTATTCCATCAAATATCACAGGTATTTCATTTATATTTTGATTCACTTAAAAAGATGAATAAGAAAGATTAATTAAAAAATCACTTATTACCTCATTCCTTATATTAAACGTGTAAAGTTAAACTATGCAATGTTGTGACAATTCCACGGAAGCATATATTCATTTCTTTCTTGATGAAAAACGTCTTCAAGAGACAAAGATATGTTTCCCCAAGTAATACTAAGAATATCATTGACAGAACATGTAAGAAAAGAGGAAGTTTTAAAGTAATTAAAAACTACGAGAAAACATATAGTGAGTATAGAAATAGCGCCCATATTTTAAAGGTAGACAGTAAAAAACTAACTACGATTAAACCACGCACACGCGCACACACACACACACACACACACACACATATATATATATATATATATATATATATATATATATATATATATAAATAGATAGATACTATAATATATATATACATACATGCAATCATATACCTAAAATCTATAAATATATATATACATACATACACATGCATATATATTTGTATAAAAATAATTCCAAGAGGATAGAATCCAGGTAGAACTCAATGTCCAGGACAGAGCAAGGATATAATAAAAAGGCTTAAACACTAATATGCCTTTTTATATATATATATATATATATATATATATATATATATATATATATATATATATATAATAATTTACATTATTTACATTATTCGAACTGTTATTCACGCCTTCATTGCCATATTCACAACGTTTCGACTGTTGTACGCTCCGGCGTACTTCAGGTGATTGGAATTTGCAATCAAACCATTTATTTCATCCAGTGGTGTAGATTATGTTAGTTCCACGACTCATGCTCTTCCGGAAGTCTTAGTTATTTCCCTTTAATTCAACTCTCGAAGTTTTGATTCACCACTGCTGGTATTGAGCTCACAACTCTTTGGGTCTAGTCACTGTATCTAACCAACATATTTATACACTGGGACCTGTGTCCTTGAGGACTTCAGTGTATGAATCTTTTTTCCACCGAAACGTTGTGAATATGGCAATGAAGAAGGGGATAGCAGTAGGAATAAGGTTTTTAATGAAGGTAATCATAATACCTCATCTCAGAGATATAGACATATATACTTCACTGTTGTTTAAACAAAGAGCTTCAGATTTTATTCATTTGTTCTTAAAAATGGCATCCTCAAATTTGTTGGCGCTATTTGCCAAACACTGTTGTAGACGATTTCTAAAGTTTTTACATCACCCGGAAGTTCGAGCACTTTGAGGTCTTTTAGGTGACTTTCTTTTCAGCGATGAAATTGTGATCCTGAAATTTCCAACCCATATCAGTATCGATTTTCTATCCGGGTGAGCATCATTCCGACATAATATGAAATGAGCATGAAAAACTCTGTCTGTTGTAATTACAGATTCACCAGTCTTAAGAAAAACGTTTCAACAGCAAATGTGCAGTGTTCACCTGTTCAAACCATGATGGTAACTGATGGTATCTGGAAAAATGCTATGACATGAGCTAGATGAAGACAGAATTGCAACTTTCATAAGTTCACTACCATCATAGAAGTGAAAGTTTAAAATGTGGGAGGTAATTCTGTCTCATTGTGTACTAACAATCATAAATAGACATACACATAAATAGTTACATACACATATGAGGAAATTTATAGTAAAACAGGGATAAAGATAGATGGTGAAGTTACATAGAGAGACAGAAATGATGCTGTGGAGAGCCATAATTCTCCACGTCCTAAATGAACAGGGTACATGATACAGACAGCATACTTGTCTTCATCAGAATCATCAGCCATTGTGAAAACCAGTGAGTGGAAAAGCCTCTTGCTGGCGCTACTATACTCGTCCATCTCTTCCAAGAAAATCCTTTTTTCTCATCTCTCCATTTTTTGTCTGCCTTCAACTCCTGCATTTGCTATCCACTGGACATTATATTGACACACCTAAAGAAAATCATGAAGATTGATAGTCAGAGGCTGTCATGGAATTTTGTGTTCGTAATAGTTATATATATATATATATCTAGCTAAGCTGTTAGATTTTTTTCTCTGTCACACGGTTAAGTTTCCTCAGTGCATTCATACATCATTACTACATAGATATACATATATGTACAACCTCGAGATCTAGCTTGATCTGATAAAGGTTCTTCTGGAGTTATTGCTGTTGTTTTTCTTAACAGTTGTAAGAAAATGTTTTACATTATTACGTCTTGCTTAAATATTATTTTGTGGCTTAAATAACTGCGTATTGATCACAAATACAGAGACAATACCGTGTTCATGACAGAAATAGAAATAAATCAGGAGGTAATTCTTGACAAGATATTAAAGGAACAAGGATTAACCATGAATTTCATTTTTAATTATTTCACACCAAGCAAAGCAATAAAGCCACTGAGACGCAAACGGTTCCTGAGTGTAAAGGAAAATAATAAAAAAGAAAATCTTAAAAAGAAAGAACAATAAAAGAACAGGAATTAAGAGGGCAGAAGGTAGGGATTGATAATGCATTCAAATTTGACCGGAAAGCAAGAAGCAGAAGAGAGTTTCACAAGCGAGAAGTCTTGGAGAAGAAACTATAGACTTAGAGTTAAATATAGCCATTTCAGCTGCAAAAATAATGAGATCCCACCGCCAATCTATTACTGTACTTACATTCATAAATTCGAGATACCAAAGAGGGAGGCTTATATTAACAATTAACGTATAATAAATGTTTATAGGGCACAGGGAAACTACGTTACGGTGGTGGAAAAAGGACTAAAACCGAGACGCCTAAACTTGGCCAATAATATTGCAAATTATTCTTTCTACCTCTAAATACATAGCACAAGTACCAGACTAGATGTGACTGCAATATTCAATATATGGATCAGTAGTATACTTATAAATGTGTAAGATAGATTTTGACGAGAAAGATTGGTTATCACGATACAGTAAACCAACTTTCCTAGCAGCAGGTCAAGCAGTTGATTCAATATAATACTTACAATATAAGGGTTGGTACAGATGGAATAAACCTCAATAACTAAAATCACTATTCTTAAAAGGATTCTCTACCAATTAGAGCAGAAATATTTATTCAAAATTATAACATATCCATGTCATAAAATCACTATAAAAATTGCAGTTTTGTTTCAACACTATTGGTGTCTTGCAAAGTGATGGTGTTGATTGATAAGCGTGGAAATAGGAAACCCTCCAGCACACACCATTTTCTTTTCTAACTGGGCTCATTCATATTTTCACTTTTTCCGGTCTCTGCAGAACAATTTAAATAACAAAAAAAAAAAAATGATTCTGTACAACCAGTTGATAACTAGGTCACGATATTATTCTAACAAAAAAATTTTCTTCGAAAATGTCATCAACAAAGTTTGTAGAACGATGAGCAACAGTTGTTAAAAAACAACTAATGCACTTGAATAATAAATGATTTTTCGTGAGTAAATACAATTTTGTTTTTAATTTTCTAACTGGGCTATTGGAATAATCTATTATGATATGAGATAACGATTTTTTTTTTACATTAAAAGAAAAAGTATTGAGGAAACTGTAATACAAAATCGAAAAAAAATTACTTGTGAAGCTTTTCATTCGTTAGGAATTCCTCATACTGGATTTGTTGACGTTATTATGACTACACATTCACTAGTTCAGCCAGAGCAAATTTATGTCCAGGATTTTACAACATATGACCATTCTTGTCAGATTTTTTATTATCACAATGTGTGATAGTTAAAAATAAAGGTGATGGGGAAAAAGAAGAAAAAGATAAGAATATAGATGAATTTGTCTAGATTTTGTCAATAAATTTATATATATATATATATATATATATATATATATATTTATATTCAAGAATTTTTATGTCATCGGCTGTCTTGTAGGTTTCCCTCTGTGTATGCCATATTGTGGTATATGTAGGTGTGAATGATGACGGTCGAGTTTTTTGGTGCTTGTAAATTGTAAACGATTGAATGGGTCGTGATTCCTATAAGTAAGATAGTGACCACCAGCCTCATCATCCCATTTCCTCTTTTTGGCATTATCACACAATTGCAGTATATTTAAGCAATAAATCTCGAATTTGTCTAGATTGTAAAAAAAATATTTAAATTTTTTTAAACTATCAGCGTCTCGCGTTCATACGCATGCGTAGACATGGAAACGTCAACAAACCCAGTCCGTTGAAGTCCTAATGGATGAAACGCTTCACAATTAAACTTTTTCCAATGATCTAACACACACACACACACACACACACACATATATATATATATATATATATATATATGTTATCATACAATCTCAGTTACGGTGGACTGGTCATATCTTGAGAATATCTGAGGACAGGATACCCAAGAACCTAATGTACAGCCAGTTAGATCAGGGCTACAGGAATGTAGGACGCCCATGGCTAAGCTACAAAGACAAGCTGAAAAACAACTTGTTAGCAGTCAATATACTACATAACACCCTTGAGCTCTTAGCCCTGGAGCGGATAGAATGGAGATCAACGTGTTTTAGTGGACTCAGCAATTGTTAATCTGCTAGTCTGAATCATCTTCAAGAAGTGAGAGCAAGATCTAAAAGGTCAGACAATCTGACAGTGATCTCATCTCACAATCTTCACACTTGCTCCATATGTGGCCTCCTTTGTAAATTACTAGCGAGTCTTAAATGCCACTTAAGATTAGCGCGTAAACTTTCATAACTGAATGAATATAAGCTGTCAGATCCTCATACGTCGAAACCGACGGGAGAGTCCATTATTATTACATAACGTTTAGTTTGATGATGAGTTAGGCGTAATAATTTTTGTTATCGTGTTGATATCTATCTCCATACAGTTTGTGTCTACAAACACGCTCTCCCTGATATCGAGCATTCTTTTCTCACAAATATATAAACATTTAAACACCGCAATTTTCTGTCGGAATTTCTCGTAGGAGGAATTATCATTATTTCTACGATCTATATTCGGACTATTATCCTCATCTTACGGGTAGCATACAGGGAATTGCGAACCGAACCCTTTTTTTAATCTACGGGTGCAAAAGGTTTCTTCCCACTGCCCATGTATAATAATATTTCGTTTAGTTTTTAGTGCTCCATACATTCATCCTTGTGCCACGTCTAAGCTATGCTTAGAAAATCATCATACTAATCACTCAGTAGAAACAGGGCGAGCAATAACTGAGCAATAGTAAAAATAAGCATTATATAAGATATTCCTAGACATGGGAAGTGGAACAAGAACATTCTTCACTAGATTAAATGGAAGGTTCATTTTGGAATTTCGTGTGGATTAGCCGGATCAATATGCAAAACGACCGAAACGTCGTAAGGACAATAGTCTGAATGTAGATAGTGTAAGTAATATAATTATAAATAAATTCAGTTTATTTTGTCGGCAACTCTTCTTTCAATCAAGTCTTATTAAAATGAATAAACATATATCTATTAAATTGAGCGTTTTTGTTCATCGATTCTATGTGACAAAATATATCGTTAAAATAAAGTCATTATTTACAAGAACTTATATTAAAAATATAGAAATATATACAGCTTTTGTATTATGGCAATGTATATTGAGTCTATTTTTATTATTCATGCATATTATTCTAACTAGATGACTGTTTCATTAGTTCATATTCAAAATATGTGTAAAATCATATCAAAATTGTTTATAACACCCACTGAAAATACCCATGTAAATATCTATCTATCTATCTATCTATCTATCTATCTATCTATCTATCTATCTATCTATCTCAATCTGTTAATATCTACGTCCCGTTAATATCTATCTATCTATCTATCTATCTATCTATCTATCTATCTATCTATCTATCTCAATCTGTTAAAATCTACGTCCCGTTAATATCTATCTATCTATCTATCTATCTATCTATCTATCTATCTATCTATCTATCTATCTCAATCTGTTAATGTCTCCGTCTGTTAATATCTATCTATCTATCTATCTATCTCAATCTGTTAATGTCTCCGTCTGTTAATATCTATCTATCTATCTATCTATCTATCTATCTATCTATCTATCTATCTATCTATCTATCTATCTATCTCAATCTGTTAATGTCTCCGTCTGTTAATATCTATCTATCTATCTATCTATCTCAATCTGTTAATGTCTACGTCTGTTAATATCTATCTATCTATCTATCTATCTATCTATCTATCTATCTATCTATCTATCTCAATCTGTGAATGTCTACGTCTGTTAATATCTATCTATCTATCTATCTATCTATCTATCTATCTATCTATCTATCTCATCTGTGAATATCTACGTCTGTGAATCTATCTATCTATCTGTTATCTATCTATCTATCTATCTATCTATCTATCTATCTATCTATCTATCTATCTCAATCTGTGAATGTCTACGTCTGTTAATATCTATCTATCTATCTATCTATCTATCTCAATCTGTTAATGTCTACGTCTGTTAATATCTATCTATCTATCTCAATCTGTTAATGTCTACGTCTGTTAATATCTATCTATCTATCTCATCTAATCTATCTATCATCTATCTCAATTAATGTCTACGTCTGTTAATATCTATCTATCTATCTCAATCTGTTAATGTCTACGTCTGTTAATATCTATCTATCTATCTCAATCTGTTAATGTCTACGTCTGTTAATATCTATCTATCTATCTCAATCTGTTAATATCTACGTCTGTTAATATCTATCTATCCTTATCTTATAGGAAAAATGTTTGACATTGCGGAAAATTTTTCGTGTGACACGTTTCGTCCTTTAGGACTTCATCGGACTAAAATTTTTACGTTGGCGCGTCTACACATGCACAGGAATGAGGAATGATGGGAATTTAAAATTTTTAATTTTTTTTTATAATTTTATTTAGATTTTTTTGCTTTTTCTTTCCATCACTTTTTAAAAATTAGATATCAATCAACATAGAAACAGAGAGTTAGAGATAGAAACACAGAGGCAGTGATAGAGACAGCTTATCGATACATGCATTGATCTTAAAAAAGGTCTTGTTCAAAAAGGGTATGAATCATTCAGATGCTGCTCATTGTTCAAATTATCGCAGCTTTGACAAATGCCGATTAATTAGTACGTTCACTTGTGACCTGGATTCGAATCTTACCACAGTCTATTTATCAAGAAAATGTCTTTTTGATATTACCGCCCGGCTCTCTCTGTAGTTTATAAGTAAAAAAAAAAAAAAAAAAAAAAAACTTAAATGCAGTACAAATTAAAAAAAATATTAACAGGACTCTTATCTGCATTTTGATATTGAAATTAATACTTTTTAAGCATCCCGGCTTACGGCCATATCACGTTGAAACGTTTCCATACGATCACAAAGTTAAGCAACGTGAAGACTAGTCAGTAGTTACAAAGCTGATCGGTTGTGCATTCAAGCTATAATGTGCGGGTGGTGTAAGGAATAATTGTTAATTTGCTATATTCCCTTATGCACTAATACCCGTGGGAAAGGTATGACTGTACATCTATTTACCCCCAGCTATTGGTTAATTAGTATATCTTTTATTAGTTAAGCATTATTATCTCCAAAAATTCTTACGGTCTAAAGATATTTACTGACAGTTCAATCAATCAAACAATTCACCTATAGATCTCTAACATTGAGTGGCAAGCAATCTAATAGAAGAAAACTATAAACATAACTATATCTCGTGAGAACTCCAAACCATGAAGAAGGCAACTCCACTGTCTGTTCTCAAGGAAACCAAGGCAATTTTCCGATCATCAAGAAAAGAATACTTTAAAGAGCATGAAGGGATATTGTTATGGTAATTTACCCTCGCACGTATGGACTCTCCCAGCTATAAATAGGAGCAGGTACTGCCTTTTAAAGAGGGAATTTTCAGTAGTCAGCTCTGACAGTTGGACCGTGTTGGAATTTTTGGGTACCCTGTAAGTACTAGTGAGCTAGCCAAAATGAGCTGACTCATTTTATAGTTCACCAATAGAAGGATTAACCTATCAGAAAGCTCAAATTATTCAATCCAACGTGTATAAAGGCAGCCATTTTGTTTTTTCTCGCAAAATATCTTCACTGCCAACATCTGATATCGAAGACTTAAAGAATTAACAGCCGCTGCATTCTCCGAATCTTCACTGCCAACCCCTGATATTGAACACATTACGGACTTCACTGGATTCTATATTCAGAGACTACGGCAAACATGGTCAACAGACCGAACCTTCTTGCTGTAACACTCTCGTTTGTATATGTTTGTATTACTGCTTCTGTTAATATATTTAACTCAGTTCCTCTCTTTGTGTCTTTATTTCTGGCCCTAGCAAGGTCACAACAGATATGGAACTTAAAAACAAAAACAACTTCTTGACACTCATCAACTAATATCATTATATTACGAGCTATAACTGGAGAGACAAGGCTGCATCATAAACGAGAGAAATGTTGTAAGAAGCAACCCTGAAGTCTTGGAGATTGATGTGGACAGTTTGGAAAATTTGAGCAAGAATCTTGCAACTTGGAGGAAGCATATCCGGGATTGATGTAATGATTTTGAACGGAAACGGGTGGAGCATGAATTCACCTTTTCTTTCAACAAAA
>CAHIKZ030000335.1:1102500-1130000 GCA_903632075.3 Acanthosepion pharaonis | reverse complement strand
AAATACCAGCATACACTAAAATAATGTTTGTTTATAAAGAGGATAGATAATGATTCTTCATTGACTTGTAGAGGTTACTTTTGTAATTCATATATATATATATATATATATATATATATATATATATATATATATATTCCTTCTATCTAGGTCGACCGTAGTGGTGACCATCGAGGCAATGCGAACGGTCCTTTCTTTACCAATGTTCTACGCTAAGGCTACATAAAGTTTTTTTTTTATTTCAGAATTAATTACTGCTAGACCGGTTGCCAAAATCTCCTGCTATTTACCCACAGAAGTAGCGGATCCATACCTTTGCCAATGGTATTCTCCGATTCCTCAGTCCGAGCTGTTATCAATTATTCCACTGTGCCTTTAAAGATATATTTAAAGTATATTGCAGTAAATACACAATAATATTCGAGACGTTACTTTAAGACAAGACAATATAACTGAGATTCAGCCATGTTAGAGGGTTACTGTTAAAACGGTTATGTTGATTGAGGTGGCTGATATGAATGAAAGATTGGTGGTAGGCAGTGAAGGTCATAAGGATAAGGAGGATAGATAATGATTGATCATTGACTTGGAGAGCTTACGTTTGTATTTATCAGTAAAGTATCCACGGCAGAGTCTATGCACCGAAGCAGAATTTTCGAGAATATGAACATGAAAATAGAATCATTTATGCTGTTACCGATTGGCTAATGTCTTTTACTTTTTTTAAATAGACAGTTGTTGGTCCTATAAAAGTTCTTCTTTAAAAAGGGTAATAATCATTCAATTGGTGCTCATTGCTCTAATTATCTGAACTTTGTGCCAAAACCGTATAATCCTAACAGATATAAAGGCCAAATAATTTAAACGTTCGACCATGTAACCCGGATTCGAATAACACCACAGTCGATTTGTTAAGAAAATGACTTTTTAATATTACTGTTCTGTTTGTTTTGTATTGTACTTAATAAAAAACCTAAAGTTTAAATGCATTACAGGTGAAGATAATTAACAAAAATATTACCAGGATCCATATTTGCCTTTTAATGTTGAAATTAATCTAAATTACATGTTTAAGTATGATGGCATACGGCGATATCATATTGGAACACTAGTGCCCGTACGATTACCGAAGTTAGGCAACATCAAACCTGGTCGGTACCTCGATAAGCGACTGGCTGTGCAGCTACAGTAAGGATGTGCGATTCGTGTAATAGATAATGGCTCGCAATTGTTAATCGGAGGGCCGAGTTCTAATTCCAGTTGATTTCGTTATATTCACTTACGCATTATTCCGCTTGGAAAATGTATGAATCTACCGCTTCTCCACCAAGCTATGGGTTAATTAGTAAAACTTGTATCATTGTAACACTATTATATAAAAAAAATATTTTCTGTCTTTAAAAATCTGCAAAAGTTGATAAGCCGAATCAATCCATAAAGCACTCAATAATTTAAGTATCATGACGAGGAGGAATCAACGCGTTCTGTGGTTAAACGCGTTTGATGAGAGTATTAAATTGACGTTTGATTCTCGAAGACTCCTTGAAAAAAACATCAAAATGTAGAAGTTTAGAAGCGATAAAAAAGTGTTTATTTTTGAGTAGCGATCTTAAACATCCGCATCGATTTCGGAACCAAACATACTGCGAATGGCTGTTAGCAATGTTTACAGGAAAATATTTGCAATTGAGTCGATTCAATTGGACGCATTTGTTGGCAGTTTATTGCTAGTGGGGGCAGCCTAGAGGATAATAACTAGTGAGAATTTAGAAGATTCTCTTTAGAATTAGACTATAAAATATTGTTTACATTCAAAGAAGTTTTTTTAAAAAAGTAATAAAAAGACATTTCATTTATAATGCAAAATATTTTAACAGTATTCCCAATGTTTTACGCATATAAAAATTAATTCTTATGCCTGGTCGCACGTTTTCAGTATGCTAAGCTGGCTAGCCAATCCCTGTTACGGATCTTTGCTCAGGCACATTTATATTTGTGTCACTCTCACAGTAACGATCCTGAAGAGAACAATACTGAAACTATGCTGAAATGAGTTTCTGAGTATAAGTTCATCTTACGGTGTGATTCACAATTTGAACACGGCCAATATGATCAAAAGCTCAGTCACGGTGACTTGTGACATCGTGGTAGCACAACCATCGACCATTTCGCTCACTGTGTTTGTGTCAACGCGAAATATGGTTTTCAGATCGCCTCCACAGACCGATAAAATATAGAAGTAACCTTCCTGACAAGTTGTTCGGTACCTTTCGGCGTTGCCCATTTCCTTATTCTGCCTTTGACCAGAGGCATAACATACCGAAAAAAAAAGAAGATAAAAGCATTGAAAACACCCAACATTTTCTGAAATGTAGCACGTCCTTTCTGAACTTTCCGTAAGGCATCAATAAATTTCCAGATTTAAGGATGATGCATTTTTAGCTCATATGGCAAACGTCGATTGGCAGCTTGGACGTGATTGTTGGTACGATTTTCATTCATAATTATGCCGCCAACTACTCTTTTTTCTTAAATTGGACTATTCGGGCAGATTATATATATATATATATATATATATATATATATATATATATATATGACTATAACGATGAACGACGAATCAGTAATCTGACGTCTAATCGTTCCTCTACTACGGAACGACCCATTCCGCCTGACAAATAGACCGTTGTGAGATTTGAACCCTCGTCGGGAAAGCAAACGTTCTATGTCTGCGATCACACACCCATATTTAAAGCATTAGCCCATTATTAAATTGACAAATTGTATTATAAATTGATTTATAGAGTATTTCGAAAATTAGTACTACTAATTTTAAAAACCTACATCCATTAATCTTTAGTATGATTCTTCATCATAGTTTACTGTCAGTTTTCATCTCTTGTGAACATTAGATAAGGTTTCTTGCACATTGTGGATTTTTAAAAAAAATGGTATTCTGCAACTTGGCCTAAGATAGTATGAGAATATAGCTTATAAAATATTTAAATAAACAACATTTTCCGTAAAGAAGTTGCTGGCAAGTTTCCACTACAAAAGTTTCCGCTAGTTTTCCTCTTGAAATTCCTGCGCTTAATTTCCCCAAGCAAAGAAAGCAGGTATCGAAAGTCTGTATTTGAAATACTAACTTTTGTCTTAGTTAACAGATCACCCACTGGCGTTGATGGCAATACGCAGGTGAGAAATATTACAGCTTGAAGATAGGTTGACTAATGTATAAATTACTGTTTCATTCAGTACGCCATAAGATCAAATCGAGTGCTCAAGACTGTATTGAACCAAACTCAAAGATAAGGTTGGCCTACCTGTCTAGAAAATCAGTATTATCTTTTACTTGGGATGAAATTTCACCTGTAACCACTGAGTAATATGAAACTATCTCAACCACGAAGTATTCTTAGTGTAATATAAATTAGTTAGTTTATAGTGACAATATATAATAAAGAGTCAAAAAAAAGTTTCAGTTTACACTAAAGTTAAGAAAAATGTCCTGTTTGCACTAGAGTAAAAAATGCCTCGGTTTAAACAAGAATTTAAAAAGTTCGAGTTGCAAAGATGATTATAAAATGTTCGATTTATAAATGAGTAAAACAGAATATCCGGTTTACACTAGAATAAAAAAAAGTTGGTTTACAATAGAGTAAAACAAAGTCTGGTTTACACTAAAATAATAAAAAATCAGTTTACACTAAAGTAAAAAAAAATATATTTTGTTTATACTAGACTCAAAAGAAAGGCAGTTTAAACTAAAATGTAAAAAATGGTCGATTTATATCTGTAATAAAATGTCCGGTTTACACCAGAGTAAAAAAAAAAGTCCTGTTTTTACGCCAGATGCAATAAAAATGTCCAGTTGATACCAGAGTCCAAAAAGGTCCGGTTTACACTATAGGTAAAAGAGTTTTCACCAGAATCAAAATATAAACATTGGCTGCTTTTATACCCTGGTTTGCTTATACACCCCTTGGAAGGTGGCCACGTTTTCGAGGTGTCGCTTACACCTCTGCAGGCATATCGATTGTTTACAATCTCCAAAAATTAAATGCAACGTCAATCTTCATCTTATGGCGCATTGAAAGCTGTTTTTTTTATTATCCTCTCCGCTTCTTTCACTCTCAATAACCCCTTGAATCATAGTGGATTTTATCACCTTGCTTATTGCTAAATAATTAAACATATTTCAGCCTGTTCTTTGCACATATCGGTTTATACCACTATGAGTATTGTAAGTCTGGCCAATAAGTCAAAAGTTTCCTGCTTGTGGAGAAATACTCAGCCACGAAGAGACCTCAATCATATACTGGCCGCATTTTCTGCTACTTGAACATACTTCTGATTAACAATCTATTCTCTAAGCTATTTGTTATGAATAATTAAGAGTGGTCTCCACTTGTTTTGTTACTCTCCTCTGTGAGAAAGCTATTTCTGTTTACTGGAATCTTAAAAGGACTATTTTAAAGGCACTATTTTTTACGCATCCACGCATATCGATTGATTACAATCTCCAAAAATTAAATGCAACGTCAATTTTCATCTTGACGCCTTGAAAGCTGTTTTTTTATTATCCTCTCCGCTTCTTTCACTCTCAATAACCCTTTGAATCATAGTGGATTTTATCACCTTGCTTATTGCTAAATAATTAAACATATTTCAGCCTGTTCTTTGCACATATCGGTTTATACCACTATGCTTTATTTTCAAATAATGGCCTTTATTCAAAGATTCAAACCATAAAAGAATATAATGAAGATTAATGTTCAGTAGAATTCCTGTTCTTCAAGCCATCGTTTTTTGTCAGATTGTCTAAATTCTCTTCTGGGAATTCCGCGACCAGGTTTTATTTGACATTCGAAGTAAGTCTTAAGGTTTTTACTTATAGCTTTGTTTTTATTTCACGACCGAAACAGTTCAGGTATGTTCAGGTGGGGGACATAATACTTAAAGATAAACTGGCTTATTCTGCCATTATCTTATTTCTTCCTTTACTCTTGAATCTTTTTTTTTTTTTTACCTGAATTTTTTGTGGTTGTAGTTAGATTATAAGGTCGAAACTTGCGAGGAGAAAGTTTAAGGTAAAAACAGCAGAACTCAGCGTATTTTACTGTTGAATTTACTAAGTCCTATGCTAATGGTTTCTTCTTTTGCAATTATCGCTCCTGGCTTTTCTAGTTTACCTGTCAACTATGACCTTCAAAAATTTAAATGCAACATTACTCTTCATCTCTAGTTTCCTTGAAAACTTTTCTCTCATTTTAATCTTTGTTTATTTCTCTCTCAATAAACCCTTGAGTCTTAATGGCATTATCAGCTTGCTTGGGGTAATATAAGGAAAAAGAAAAGAAAAAACAAGTAAAAATGCTGTCACCTTTCCGTTATTTTCGTTCATTGGTAAAAACACTACCGAGGTCATGAAGCACCAACACGCTTGGTTATATTCAATATAACGGTTACAGAGAATATATATTCAGTTTGTGGCATCTTTCCGTTGATTATGCACTCCAACAAGAGAGTGGATTAGTAAATCATTTTAAATAAGATGCTCCCTGATTGATTGCTACGTTGTATCGAAGATCTACAAACGTTTCTCGAGATATTCAAAAAAGTAGCGCACTTTTCCAAGACACCTGAGATTATATATATATATATATATATATATATATATATATATATATATATATATATATATATATATATATATATATGACGGTTTCGTATAGGATACAGGTTCGAATCCTGTCGAAAGACGAATATTTTCTATGAAAATTTCTCGACATTCAGGCCGGCAAATGTTATTTAATGCTGTTTATTACAAACAGAGCATTTACTTAAATACCTGTATCTATAAAAAGAATGTTAAACATAAAAATGTCTTTATATATATATATATATATATATATAAACTTTACAATGCATACATATCTGTTTCATATAAAGAATAGGCTGTTTACGACACAGTACAATCCTTCTATATAGAATTAAAAACTGGACAGTTTCCTTACAGATGTCGGTAAGCCTTGAGACAACAGAGATGTTGTTCTACAGAAGATGCTGAGAATACAATAAACAGAACGTGTAAGAAACGGCATTTTTAAAGGAAAATGGAAACAAAAAGCTCACTTAAACTTAGAATCAGAAAGATACCATTCAGATTTCTAGTTAATATAATGGGGAAACAAGACTTGCAAAATTTAACACATACAGAACTTATCGAATTGTAAGGAGACATGAAGACGCAGCGAGTTTTTAGCGAACATTTGTAAAGAGATACCAGAACAGATTGTGGCAGGATGAGTCAAAATACAAATTTGTTAACAGCTACAAAGTCTTGGAAGTTGTGGGAATCCATAATCGTCTACATTTTAAAGGGAAACAGTATATAGAAGAAGATCCGTCAGACGTAGCTTATTTTGTTAACTTATATTTAAGTTAATGTAATCGTTTTTGTAGAATATATAATCAAGAGACATTAAATAGTATAGCATAATTATATTGGTTATATAATCAATAGACATTAAATAGTATATTGTAATTATATTGACATCTAATCAATAGACATTAAATAATATATTTTAATTATATTGATTATATAATCAATAAACATTAAATAGTATATTATAATTATATTGATCATATAACCAATTGACATTAATATTATATGGGAATAAAGTGTCGCTGCCGACACTTGATTTTGAACATAGACCGCCAGTAAGCAAACGCAGGCGATCCCGTTTTGAATTAAGAAGATCACGTGACCGTAAATGAAAATCCATAAACAAATACTATCATAACGACTAAGCGATCATTATTCCTAGTCTATTCTCTATAACTATTTGGAACGCATTTCTATTCTATCCTCTATTACTATACGGATATCTATTCTCTACTCTATCTTCTATTACTATACGTACGGCTATTCTCTACTCTATTAACTATACTATTTCTCTTTTCGGATTACTGTACAGATTACTATTCGAGCGAGTATTATCGAGCAAGTAATATTAGTGCGAGACTTACTCGAAGACGTCTGACACGGGCATTGTTCAACGACGTACTATAGTTGTATCTGCGATTACTACAATGAGAATTTCAAAAGTGATAACGTTTATTTGCTGTATTTGTTCGTTGACATCACAAAAATTTAATAGAATATCATAATTATATTGACATAAAATAATCAATATACATAAAATAATATATGAAGTTTTCTTTTAATTTCTTTTTTAATTTAAAAATTGGTATATTAAAGAAAAATTAAACTTTATTTTTCATTAGCTGCGATTACGGGAGTTTAATTTTATTCAAGCAACGTTTTTATATTGTATTATGACTCCTGTCAAATTTTGATATATTTTCTGCATGTATGAATGTTTCTTGAATGTAGATGAAAGGGTTTTGATTGTTCGATTTCTTTTTGCGTCTTATCAACCATTTGTAGGTTTCTGTCTGAATTTCTGATACGAAGAGTTATCATTATTTTCACTATTTACATTCGCACTGTTGGCATCACAACGTTTCGGCAGTTTTAGCCTCCGGCTTTCATCAGGTCTGTATTGATCTGGATAACCTCAAGGTAATTTTGAACGGAAAACCTTTATTTTATCTACAGTTTTCGTTTCACTGCCCATGTCTAAAAATATTTCGTCCCGTTTTTATTTTTTTAGTGCTGCACAGTTATTGCTCACTCGTTTCCACTAAGTACAAGAGTTCATTGTTTAGCCAATGGATTGAACTCACAATTACTATGTCAACCAAATTCACTAATCAATACTTTAATCCATTATGCTATTATTTGATTTGTGTTGTGGTGCAATGGATATCGGATCGGAGTGAGAACTCAGAGAGCCGAGTTCGAATTTCAGTCGAGTTTGTTATATTCATTTGATCACAAATACACTAAGGAAAGGTATGATTAAATCTCTTCTCCCGCCACAGCAGGATAGACTGTGTTTTTTCAGTCTTTGTTTCAACCAGTCTACCGCAGAAAGAAATGGCAACATACAGCGAGAAAAAAAGTCGGCCTCGTCGTGTATCACGTATGGCACTAATTTTTTGTCGGTTATTTAAAGGTAGATCATATTTTTGAATTGTAAGAATTTTGGTGAGATAATAATGACTTTCACTGATATATGCCCTACTATTTAACCCATAGCTGGGAGGAGTAGATTTAGATTCGTACTTTTCCTAATGGTATTTGCGCGAACTAATTATAGCGAACCCGATTAGAATCAGAACTCGGCTCTCCAATTTTCTATTCCAAGCCGTTATCTATTATACACAGACAAGTTTACAGCACCTGGTATTCCCAAACGGAGAAGGGAAGGAAGAATGTTGGATCGGGCATATTTAAAGAATTTTCGTGGTGGTAAAATAGTTTTAATTTGTACATTGAATAGTCTTGCTCGAGGCGGACTTTAAAAGTATCAAAAATATTTTAGTGCATTTTGAATATAAATTGAAAATATCTCTTTAAAAATGCTATTTATACATTTTCGAAAATTGAACTGCAGATCAATATTAACAGTTATTTTTTTTATTAAGTATATTAAGGGTGATTATAAAATCATACTTTTGAGGATTCTTATCGATATTTTCAGCTAAGTCATATCAGCCAATCAGACGCATATGTCTTCTTTTTCATGTAGAGAAAAACGGAGAGTGTTACACTGAAAAAAGAAGGCGCATTGGCTTTAATAGTGGGGCGGTTTACCTAACCTATTGTGCATTTTTTGATAAAACACCCAATTTTGGCACAGAGGGCGACCAATATGTTATGAACAAATTTGGATATGGAGCCATCTCCCAACTGCTCTTGGATATCCTAGATTAACCGTCCCACTAAGCAAAGTATAAAAAAAAAAACAAGTAATTTACAAGAGTATTAAAAAGTTACGTAATATCAGTTCACCTATATGGCAGAGATAGCTGGTCAATCTTCTTACAGATAAAGAAAATACATGAAGCAATAGAAATGTAGTTCTACAGAAGAATGCTGAGAATACTATGGACGGACCATGTGATCAACGACAAATCTTTAAAGAAAAAGATAACAGAAAGTATACTTATACTTTACATGAGAAAGAGAAAATTGAAATTTCTGGGGTACATAATTAGAAAAAATAGTTGGAAAATTTGGCACTCACAACACAGATTGAATGCAAGAGAGACAGAGGAAAACAACGCATAACATCCCAAGCGAGTTTGTGAAAACTGATGGCAGAACAGGGTTTAGGATAGATGACAGACAAAAATTATGGATCTACAAAGCACAGGAAATTGTGGAGAGTCATGATGACTAACGTTATGAAGGAACATGGCCCATCGGATAATACGTTGATAAGACAAAAAATCCGAGTTTATATAAAAAAAGAGTATGAAAATCATTATTTCTATTAGTTGATAAATGGTTACTCTTTTTTAATCTTTTCTTCTATGTGTCTTGATCCTTTAGGATGTGAGCGATCATGGCTCCCCACACACTCCTACTCTTAAAGCATTTAGCAATGTTTGTTTATTTGCCAAAGATTCCACTTCTGTTACGCCACCGATTCACAAGAGATCGCCGGAGAAGTGGCACGCTGACTTCCACAGTCTCTTTTGCCTACGATAAGTCCTGTAAGAGTTAACTTCCCCATGCCCCTCTTCTTCATTATGTGCACCAGGAATTCCAACCGTCGCTTTCTGATTCTGAGTATAAGTTTCCTTTTGTTTCCATTTTCCTTAAAACTTCTTCGTTGATTACGTGCCTCGTCCATAGAATTATCAACATCATTTTGTAGAGCCATGTTTCTGTTAACTCCACTTAATAATGTGACAAGTTTCTCCAATAAAAGCTGACTGATATTACATAACAGTTCACTGCTCTTTTTTGTTGTTTCTAACGCAATTTTTTTTTAAGCATTTTACCCCAAGCAAGGTGGGTTACAGAAAGCGGAAGCAAGTGCAAAGAGGCGTGATAGAGGAAAGGATGAAGAGAAGGACAGGGAATTAAATCAAGACATCTGAAGATATCGATTGATATTGCATTTGAATAATTGAAGATTATAGCTATCAGGGAAGCAAGGAAGTTCCACAGACGGGAGGTGCGAGATATGAAGCTATTGGAGTAAACAGACGGCTAGATTTAACAGTTTTGACAGTGAAAGCGTATGACTGAGATGCCAGACGAGCAACACGCCGAGATGCCAGATCCGGACCAATTCCAGTGCATATCCGTCTCTGGATTTTGTTGAGGACCTTGAGACGAACAGTGGAGGATCCAGACTATATATGGCAGCAGTATTCCATGCAAGGGAAAATGTATGATTTATAGATTTGAAGGATGGACTGAGAAGAGAAAACCTTTCTGGCACGACACATAGAACCAACTTTCCTTGCGGTAGATGAAGCAATTGATTCAATGTATTTGTTCCACCTCAGGTCGGCGGACAGTGTGATACCAAGTAGCACCTGTTTCAGTACTTTTAGTTGCTTCTGGAATACATCCTCTGCTATTCAAGTGCATGTAAAGAGCTCGATGTCGAATTTTCCATCCTCAGTTAAAACACTTCCTAGGTATTTAAACCTCTGTATTGTTTTGATGTTGGCATCTTCACTTCGTCATTATCACCATTGTTTTTTTTCTTTTGCTGACAACGATACATTTTGTTTTCTTACAGTTGATAGTTAGTCTTTTCTTCCTACCTTGTTTAGATGGTCCTGTAGCTTTGTTTCTGTGTTTGCAATCAACATATTGTCATCTGCGTATCTTATATTGTCATGTTTACGCTCATCATAAATCTTGGTAGGGGCTTCCAGTCCCCTTAGGATGGCTTTGCTGTAGATGTTGAATAAATTTGGTACTTTTATCTAATTGAAAACTAAAATCTATCAATAATTATCTCTTTACGCTTGGTTTTGATTTCAGGATCGTTAACTTCAGAAACCAATTCTTCTTGGAAAATTTTAATATCAATAAGGAATGAAGGTTATTCACGTTTTATAATTTTCACGCTACATAGTTCCATTTCGCGGCGCCTGGGTTTGTCGCGACGCACAGTCTGGGATTAGTCGATAAATCTGTCCAGTAGTGAGAATCAGTGATAGGAATCATCGACCAAACACAGTAGGAAACACATTTTATCTGAAGATGAATTATCTGTCAGCCGAAAAACAACATTTGAACCTGATCAGCACTGTTCACTGAAACATTAGACAATACAATACGGCATATTACAATTAGACTTGGCGAAACAAACAACACCGATGTCATACTAAACAAAAAACGAGTACGGATCGATATTTGCAGCCATCTTAAAAGACAAACCAAAAATTAAAAACAAAAATCTATACGGAAACCATGTTGATATATTGCAGGTGTTTGAATCTTGAGACAAAATCTTGTCACATTTTTTGTCGAAAGTAAACTTTATTTAATTAGATTTCATTGTAAAGATGTCAGTATTAATTTTGTCTTTAGTTGTGGTTTAAAAAATGCATATTTTCTGCGTTAAGATTCCATTAAGAAAATGTAAAAATAGACATTTTACGACACAGCATACATAAAGCGAAGCGTCATCTAACTTACATTTTTTCTTTGAATTAATTTCACCGTTTTTATAGGTTATATAATCAATAGACATACAATAGCACAGAATGTTTCTTTAGGTATTTTTTTAATTAAAATTTTCATTCTGTTTTGTCATTAACTGATATTAGAGATTTTTAATTTAATTCACGAATCTTATATTGTACAATGACAACTGTCATATGCATGTGAATCAAACCACTGAATAGAACACGTATTGCTCTTAAATATCGGGAATTAGTTTAAAGAAAGGATAAAATATTTTGTCAGGATAACGCTGGTCCATGATGTTTTTAAACTTTTTAAATTTAAAAAAAAATTTGATAACCAATTTAAAAATATTTTCCCAATAATCCAACAGATGTACCATATGATACCCGTTAATAGAACACTAATTTTAAAATATTAAAAAAAAAATTGATACTGCATATTTAAATGAATTACTGTATGTAAATATTGTGTGCCAAATAGATTAGGTGTAGTAGGATGAATATTTTAAATATTTGAATGGAGGGCGGTCATTTATTCTTGGTTTAGTAGTCGACACAGATAGCTCGTTGGTTTGAAAGTGGTACCTGAGCGCAAAATTCTGTGCCTTTGCTTTGCAGTTTCAATGTAATATTTATTCGGTTTTTCAAAAGTTCATTTTTAGAATAATGTTCAGTTTCCCAGTAAACTGCATAAAAATCATTTCTTCTCACTCTTGTTGGCGGAAAACGCCCTGATTGACCATATAACTAGCTATAGGCGAAAAAACAACGGTTAGCCAATTGCGAGTTAGTGAGGCATTTCTACCCATAGGATGGAAAGACGTTGTTTTTTTTGCGTGTGTTGCTGGCGTTTCACTTAACCTCCTTATCACACTAGGACCTGGCAGGGGAGTCGGTTTAGTCCCCGACCACTCTACCACTCTAGTTTTGATTTCCGAATTGTCCTTCTCCTAGACCGTTTGTCACCCAAGAGTATAAGATCCAGTTATTCACCTTAGCTAGGCGGAGGAAGATATTGATTCATACCTTTCCCAAGAGCATTTGCACGTAGTGAATGTTAAAAAAAAAAAAACAAAACCAAAAAACTTGAAGGTAGTTCCACCTTTTTGTCGTTGTCAAAATATATATTGTAACCCTGCTTTTCACATTTTCTTTTGGTCAAGCTTCACATATTAGCTAAAATTAACCGATTTTGATTCAATCTGATATTCTTTCATAAAGTTATATCTTAATGTCGTTCAGTCTAATGGAAGGAGTTCAAAACAAAAAGAATCTCTGTCGTAATCACATTTTGTTTTTTTTTTATTTAAGGGAAAATGCTGATATTTTACGATTCATTTATGTGCTATGCGTGATACACGCTTAGGCGATCATGTATTTTTCGATACATAACTAACGAGGCAGATTTTTTACCCGAAGTAGGTTGCCATTTCTTTCTGCTGTAGACCAGTTGCCATTTACGGCTATAGAACCCGGTCTGTCCTGCTATTTACACATAGCTGGGGGAGAAGAGGATTCAGACCTTTTCCAAGCACGTAAGTGAATGCAATGGATTTGGCTGGAATTCGAACTCGGCTCACCGATTATTCAATCCGATCTGCTACTCCACCGTGCCTCCCGTTTTACGATTACGGATTGATTACGGATTACGGATGAATAAGAATAATCTTCTTTTCTGCGGAAGTTGATTTTATAACCATAGTTAGCAGAATATTACTTGCCAATAAATAACTTATTATTCCGACTTTTAAACAACATCTCAAAAGCAAAACAGCATTTATTGAATCCCCAGGGAACCATTTCACCTCTACCATCAGCTTGGCTGATGCTAAATTCCATGTGAGTAATACTTTGCGTCTTTTTGGACCTAGTAGAGCGATTATAGTGAATCAGTTGCTAGGTCTACTGCTCGGAAAGTTGGTTCACTGTGTCGTGACAGACAATTCTTCTTGTCAGAATCCTTCTTGCAAAAGCTACCATCCGTTTTTACATTAAATACTGCTGCCATATCTGGTCAGGTTTTCCTGCAATATATCTCGAGATTCTTGTCAAAATTCAAAAAAGTATGTAATCTAATCGATATTGACCTTGCGTCTTGACTTCAATTTCTTTTTCATCGACGTGTGGCTTCACTCTGTCTTTTCTACATATATATTTTCATGGCAACTGTACTGATGAACTTTTATCTTTAACGCCTCAACTACGTGAATTTAAGCATGCTACTAGATTGTCAACAAGTAGGGAAAGGTATGTTGTACTAGCTAGATGCAACCGGCTGTCCTATTCTAAAACTTTCTTTTCTCGAACTTCTCGCCTGTGGAAATCTCTTCCGATTTCTTGCTCCGTTACCATCTACAATCTTCAAACATTTAATTGCAACGTCAGTCACCATCTTTTGTCATCCTGAATGCTGCTCATTTCTTGTCCTTTTCCTCAATTCTCCTCGCTAACTTTTGCTCATTCTCTTTGCTCCCTGTACCCCACTATGTCCTCGTAGCATTATAATCTTCCTTGAAATGAAATGATTAAAAAAATGGACAGTTCTGATTTTTAATCGATTAGTGTATAATATATTTCATGAAGAAGTTTAACGAAAGCTGGTTATGGTTGGCAAAATCAACGGACATATCTACCATGTTAATTAACATGACACAAAGATACGACACATCGCGAATCCCACGACCAATCATGTACCCGTTATCAAACGCTGATGTAGATTTATCCAGTGAAGCAATATATATCTGTGACCAGTAAAGTAGTCGTAAGGAACTTTAAGTGCAAGTAATATGTTCGTATCTGTCGATCATTCAATCCTTTCAGACGAAGGGTACACATATTTATATAGGTGGAAGTGGACAGACGATATGAAAGCTTTGTTCCTTCTTCGACCTTTGTTTCTTTTGTCCTAAGTTCAAAATAAATTCCTTGATTTCACACGTAAACCCATGAGCTATGTTTGTCAACTGCTAACCAAACGATAAATGACCGACCTCTATCCAAAGAGATTCATATGACTGAGTACATATTTAATTTATTCTTTCTGCTATTGATAATCCATTTAGTAAGCAGTATTTACAGACGCGAATTCATTTAAATATCAATATTTTTATATTTTAAAATGAATTAAGTGGCATCATCTATTTTTATTCGTTGTTTAGATTAATAATGACGTATATCTAGCTTTTCCCCGACATTTTAATCGATCCGCATATTTTTCCAAAGACTGCAAGTGTTAGTCTACAATCAGAGTAATTTGATTTTGTCTATAAATAAGTCTGTTGTCATTTGTCTCTGTGTAGGTATGATCATTTAAGCGTAGGTAATGCAATATTTACCAAATGGCTAATAAAATCTCATCCAGAAATTTTCTGTCATTTTCAAACTTATTAAGAACTAATCTAGAAGCCGCATTGCGGAGAGCTTTTGTCCCTTCGACATTTTTTCTTCAGCGTCCTGTGTAGGTAAAAGTTATAAGAAAAATAATTTTATCTTTATTCGACACCTTAATTCGGCATAATCTTTCTTCGTATACGCAACCGATTTTCGTAGTTTGTTTATATTATTTTGCGTGAAATTTTTACATTCTTTCAAAATCAACGTTCCTTATGATCCCTTCACATTAAGTCACTCTTAAAAGACATTAAGAATCGCAAATTATGTAATATTTCGAATACGCCGCAGTACAAGAAAAAGAAAACACATGAGCAACGTTCCATGCCCAGCTAAAGTTTTAATTATGTTTTAATTAGACGATATCAATTGTAATTACGACGAAAACGAAATTAAAGTTAAACCTTTAACAAATAATTGATGTTTAAATATTTCCCTCTGTTCAATATTTAAATTTAACTTTAAATGAGTTATTTATTTAACTTTTAATCGCGTGTAACTAGAGTAGTTATTACCTGTTACTTTAGGTTGTTTTTTATGTACTGCAAACGGACAGACACACGAACACTGCGCTTTATCATTATATATGTATTTTTAATCCTGAAAAATATGGTTTCATTCTTTATTTTTTTTGTGTTTTTGTATTCAAGTTTTACACTCAATTAGGATTTTATTTTACATTTAAACCCACGTTACAAATCTAAAACAATGCTAACCACTGAATCATCATCAAAAGAAGAAATCGTGAATTCTTTGACGTTTAGGATGGAAATAAAATGACGATGATTTGATAGGATTCCAAAGTAATAAAAATAGCTAAATTCGCATTCTGTTGTTTCTGATCATTATTTGTAAAGAAAACTGTAGGTATTGTTTTTGGATACGCGAAACGGTGTTGCCTATGAGAACCAATGATCTGTAAAAATTACTCTTGTCAAAAAAGAATCCTGGTATAAGGAACAAAATATATTTGCTCCAAAAGAATAATTCGAATGAGCCATTCTTTTCAGTTTATATTTAACGTGATCAATTAAATATTATTAAAGTATAATATAAAGAATAGTCTTAAAAACATTGTAATGATAGATTTTAAAGGGTTCAAAACAATAGAAATTTAACTTTGAAAATATTTTTCAGATAAAACTGTTATCAGGAAAATAATTTTGATCATATAAAAAACAGTATAGTGATAGAGGGCAAGACGGGTAGAGAAATCACGCATGGTACAATTAATGAGCTTGAGTAAAGATATGGCGGAACAGGCACGAGGAGAAATAATAGAAAAACAAAGTTTGAGAGCTACAAGGGGCAGGGAGTTCTGTGTGCGGGGGTTGGAGGGGGGCTAAGGAAACACAGTACATAAAGCAGAAGATACAAAGATACATGATAATTTATAGGAGTTTGTTATTTATACTTGTTATACGTTTTGTCTTTTCTTAAATTTTTGCAACATTTTTGACAGCTAAAAAAAAAATATAGTATAATAAAAATTAAAAATGAGAACATCTCAAGTCGTAGTTAAATAAAAAGTATTCTAATCTGAACACCACAATTAGAAAAAAATGCCGTAAGAATTTTTTGCCGTTAACAATAAATTTAAAAAAATCCAGACGACATGCATTCAACGGATGTCAGTTTTCATTGAAAAATACATCCCTACCCCTTACCAAAATGTAGCTAATAACTGATACAATGATGAAGACATAAGGAAATCCCAGACACCCCTTGTCCAGTTGAAGTAGATTTATCTGTAACCATGGAAACGGGATTTAAGCTGTATCTTTAAAACCCAGTAATTTTAAAAGTTACTCCAAAATTCGCTTGAGGATGAAATGGAACTAATGTCTTTAATTTAATTGCAAAATTAAATTCGTGGCTTTTAGCTTCCATTTTTGAAACATGGTTAGAAATGTGTAGCGGAAAAAACATATTTTAAATCAATTAATTTATAATATTAATGCTCTGTAAATTTACATCGAGCACTGTTTTGTAAAAATAAAAATACCTATAAGAACACCGGATTATATATCTTACTGTTCTTTCTTTCTTTCTATATATATATATATATATATATGGCATAGTCAAAACGTTAAAATTTCTCTTCCGCTGTGCGACGATAGCATGGGGGTAGATTATCTGATAGCAAATCGATCGGGTTTCGATCCCGGCTTGAAACTGTATGTCTAGCCACACCAATGTGTTGCGAAACTGTTTGTGGATGACTATATACTTTTAAAGAATTAATGCGTTTTTTATTTATTAATTCGACAAATTTTATAGCTTAAACATTATTTTTGTGGCTACACATATTTGAGTAGACCCCCCCTTCCCGTTTACTTATTAAATAATATACCTATTTATTTTTACATACCGCCCTGAATATACATTGAATCTTATTAAAGAAATATATGCCCTCTTCGGTAGGATTCGAACCTACGTCATCCATGGTAGAAGAAATCGTCAATAGCTTCGACGTTCTTATACCAACTCAGTTGAATATTCGTTTATAAATACACATATTTCTCCGACTCTCGAAACATCTGGTCAGTTTTGTATCCTAACGTAATCAAATCAATTTCTAAAGAAGTGTGTAAGATTTTAGATATAACTCAAAATATATCTTTATAATGACAATATGAATAAAAATTATAATCAGATACTAACACTACTTTCAAAATCTGTCACTTCTCTAACTGTAGAAGTCATAACATAAATTATTTATTATAATGCACACTCTGCCAGACAAAATATGTGGGAAACTTTTAATTTCCCTTTTACTACAGTGTTAATAATTATCAAAATCGGGTTAAGTCGGCTCCCCACGAAAGATTATTACCTGTAGAATAACATTTCCACATAGATAAACATGATTTTAATAGCCAAACTTCCCTGTTATTTAATGAATAGAAATAGACAGAAAAGCCATGGTTTGTTTTGTTTTGTTTTAAAGTATATCAACCTCAATGGTTTTATTTTTACAGCTGACAAGATTTTTATTGCTGGTTATATTTTTTTTTCAAAAATGTGTTCTTTGTAATATTTTTTCTCAAATATGTATTGCTGGTAATAATGTATTGCTGGAAATAATTTTTCTTCAAAAATGTATTGTTGTTAATAATTTTTTCAAAAGTATTTCTGGTATTAAAACCTATTTTTACACTTTCATTTTGTTTTGACCCCAGTTTGGGGTTAACGATTTACCCATAGCTGAGACCCTACCACGTGCTACCACTCCAACAGGGTGAACCTGGGAACACCAGCAGTTAAGAGGTGGTTCCACGCTCCTCAAAACCTCCTGATCAGCGGCCTTGCTGTTGGACATAGTTTATCGTCTTACCTAGGACACAGATGTAGTTTATCGTCATACACAGGTAATCTCAGGAGAATGTTAGAGGCATATGAATACAAATGGATTTTAAGCCTCAAGACACTTTGTCCGGGTGGACTTAACAACAGACTAAATAGCACAAATAGAATTAATATATAATGCCGTAGTTCAATCCCATACCCATATTTCTCAGCCACACTGGTCAGACATGCTTGTACAGGTGTTGAGATCTCCCACATGAACGCAAAAACGTCACAAATAGGAATAATAAAACTATAGGGATGTAAATGGCTATTGCATCCATCTGGGAAAGATGAATTCACGAATGTCACGTGTTGCGCGGTGAGGGACGTCATTTGGAATGATAACGAATGCGAGTTGCTATGCAGCACGCCTAGACGAAGGACGTGTCTGCCCGCGTCAGGTGCTATGGAGAGAGCAGGGAAGAGATGACTGCCCACGGAAGTTAAGAGTGCAGAGGAAACCATCTAGTTGCACCAGGTACATAAAGGCCCCGCTGGCGTGTCTGGTTTACCTTCGGAAAATATTATATGTAACAACTCTTTTATTTTTTCGCACCTATCAAACGACATGTTGCATTGACGTTATAATTTCTCCATGTGAGACTAGTATGTATATATAGGTATACACAAACTCTTTCAGAAGTATGCATGTTTGTCATTATTTTTTTTATCTATTCTGTTCTGTCTGTTGTATTATGGTATTGGTATGTCACAGCTATACTAACACATACAATTAAAACTGGGAAATGCTCCCCTAACACTCCCATTAAAACTATTATGATTTTATTCTTAGCAAAAGATTCGTGAATTTTCGTTACTAATGTTGGAATGATTCAAAACAAATTGGGTTCTATTAAAAAGTTAATGAAAGAAAACCATCTTATTTCCGCATTTCGAAATAACCTTTATACTAATAAAAATGTCACTTAAGAAAGTGTTCATTTAACTTGACATGATCAAGTGCTTTAATGCCTATTTCAATCTCTTTGTTGCTTTTGTACAAGATCTATCTATCTATCTATCTATCTATCAATTTCTCTCAACATATTGAACACTGAGATCTTATTTTTTGCATGTGCCTCTTTAACAACACTCTGCTGAACAGTCAATCTCTAGCCATTTAATAAATAAAAGATTATGCTTGCTTCAAAAGAATTTATAATTGGTTTCGTGACAGAAATAAGATCTGAAAAGGAACAAAATCATTCTCTCTATATAATTCTTCCGACTTAAAAAGAAGCCTCTACAATAGATATAAAAAGGTACAGTCATAAGATTAATATCTAATCATGATAACAAAGCGCATTCTAGTCAAAGGGCAACAATAATAAAGTTCTTACGTTAAAGGTTACATGAGGAAGATCTATACTACGTCAATGATGATAGAAAATATCGTTCAACCAAGTTAAATCTTTAAAATTCATTGATAAGCAATCGTATAATCAGGTTTTTAACCTCAGATTGTAACAAAAGGGAAGATTAAAGCATTAAAAATTAGAAGTTTTACGTATTTAATTCTTTCTGTAGGTGTCTGTAAAATTTTACACTCACAGGACATTTTCAAGGCAATTTTTTAAATTCATAAAATTTTTGTGTTATTTTAACTTCAATATAAATTAAAAACTTTAAAAATCAGTAATTTTTTGCAGCGATTTTAAAATGTGAATTTTTAACTGTTCCCTACTCATACGGACACAAATTCCAATGCTAGATAGATGTTCAAGCACTAGATGAAGGGCACATTTTCAATCTTGGAATCGCCCTGATTCCAAAATGGTGTAATATAAGTGATAGAAGCGTTTCGGACACACGGACAAAATTTCCTGTTTACCTCTTTAGATTACGCTTGAAGCTGAACCAAGGCTTGAAATTTCAACTTGACAAGCCGTTAGATAGGCACCAGGAGCAATTTAGTCATTAGTCCGGATTTATATATTCTACAACAATTTGCTTTCATAAATAAAATTATCTTTTGTTACATGTAATTTTTTGTTACATTTAATTTCTCCTTACATGTAATTTTTTGTTAACTGTAATTTTTGTGGCATGTAATTTTTGTTACATGTCATTTCAGGTTTGTTGTAGAGTAGTTTTCACAGTGGAGGCTTGTATTTCGCTAAGTCGGTCCTAAAAAGGGCCCGACGTACAAAACGTTAGGAACTTGAAATAAGAGTTAATGACGCAGCAATCTAGTTGTGATGGTTGATACTTCAATATCCGACATCGACTGACTCACTCAACACCACTGAGCTTAACTGGCGACCGCTACTACTACTACTTATTATGTGTGGGAGAGTCTATTAATAATAGAATAGGCACGTTCAGGTATGACAATGTTACATGTAATTTTTTGTTACATGTCCTTTTTTTACATGTAATTTTTGTGACATGTAATTTTTTGTTACATGTACTATTTTGTTAAATTTAATTTCTTGTTACATGTAATTTTTTTTAAATGCAATTTCTTGTTAAATGTAATTTTTTGTTACATGCATTTTTTTGTTATATTTAATTTTTTTTTTTGTACTTATGTGGACCTGGAACTTTTGGTGCAAAAAAGGAAGTAAATGCTGAGAAACACTGACCAGAAGAAATTTTAGGAGCAATTCACATGATCGAGGTTTTCGAGGACGCATAACACAAGCTCTTCTTACAGCCGATCTGTCGAAAGTGTTATCGAGAAATTCCCGTAGTTTCCTAACCTAGTGACCACTACATCGATTTAAACTGAAATTATATGGATAAAGATGTAGCTGTTACTAAATAAACCCAACGATATTGACATAAAATGATGAAATACATATGCAAATTGAAATATAAATAAATAAATATTTAATAAAATATTACAGTCATGTAAATTTCGGCCAACCAATAATAAATTTGGCTTCAGACAATTTGGGGTTTTCCTTTTCTTTTTGCAACGAGGCTCACCCTGTAAAAGGACCTGGGGTCACTCGAGGTACAGGGTTACATTAATTTCACTTAATACGGATAGAAGTCGAAGATAACAGCTAACACTAGACTTGAACAGGTTAAGACTTTTGTAATCGGGAAACATCCTCTTGGGAGTCTGTTCTACAGAGCACTGGTCCGCAAAAAGAATCTGTTCGAAGGGAACTTCTCACCGATGGAAATCGGGGGGAATGTGGGTTGTCTGCTGCAATGTAAGTTGTATGGCGGGTCCTAGCCTTTAAGGTGTAGAACTTGCAAAACCAAGGAATGTATTTCGTCTGAGCAGTTTCTATGAGAGTAGTGACAGAGAAGCGTGAGGCTCGCCACATCGCGCCTGTGACAGAGAGGTTGGCGGGATGAACATAATTTGTCGCCTAAATGAACTTGGATACAATTTTGAATACTTCAATGAAGATTTAAAGTGTCTGATTTTTTCTCTATATGCAATAAACTCTGGTGTCTTAATAAAATAGTAATAGGAAAATAAAATTATAATGTAAAACATTTAGAATTAAATTACCTATTTTGAACTCTTTAATGAAGATTTAGGAAGTCTGGATTGTTTTCTATATGCAAGTAACAGGGATGTCTTAATACAATGGTAATAGAAAAATAATTTATATGGTCAAACATTTAGAATTAAATTAACTATTTTTTTTGTTAGAGAGGACTATTATAACCTGCAAACTGGTCCTACGGACTGATGCCAATTTCTGATGAGATACCAGCACACGAAGAATACCTAGCACAACTTCACTAAGCTTAAATATCAACTCGTACAACTCACAGGAAATTAGAAAATATATCCATGCCCTTATCGCTATGTGCAACAAGTCATAAGGACGAGGTTGTCAAACTTTTGTGATGTCAACGAACACACGTTGTTACTTTTGAATGCACATTGTAATAGAGCCTTTGTAATCGCAGATACAGCTATAGTATGCCGTTGAACAATGCTGGAGTCAGATGCCTTTGAATATCACTCACACTAATTCAAGTATCTAGGATCACACATCAAGAACTCTGAGAAAGACTTCAACATTAGAAAAGGTATAGCATGGACTGCTTGTAACAAAATGGATAAGATATGGAAATCCAATCTTGCTCGTCAATTCAAAATCCAACTTTTCCGCATACTTATTGAGACAATCTTACTCTATGGCTCTGAAACTTGGACTCTCTCAGCAAAACAACAGCGTCGTTTAGATGGATGTTATACACGTCTTTTAAGAAGAGTGCTTAATCTCTCATGGCGAAACCACCCAACTCTAGTAATGATATATGGAGACTTGCCGAGAGTATCAACCTTAATTTGCAAGAGACGTGTCCAGTTCGCCGGGCATTGTGCACGTGCCACAGATGAACTTGTGCCATCATTTGTACTTTGGAGGCACCCATCATCTGTCAATCGATCACGCAAGTTAACCTTTCCAGATAGGATAAAACGTGACACATTGATCCATAAGGAAGATCTTTTAGGTGCTATGACAGATAGGGAATACTGGAGAGGTGTAGTGAGTTCAATCTCGGCTGAGGCCGCAAGATGAGATGATGATGAGCACGATAAGACTGGCTTGAATAGTAATCCGCATAGTCATCTGAATAATAATAGAGGATAGACTAGAAAAGGAGATCAATTCCAACTTATACATTTCCTCTATGGTCACGTGGTCAACTTAATTCAATAATGGGATCACCTGTGTTTGCTCACTGGCGATCTATGTTCAAACTCAAGTGTCTGCAGCAACACTTTATTCTTATATAATACAAACCTAAAAAATAAAACGAGCTGTTTATATGATCTGTTAAAATAGATTGGTGAAAACCTTTGGAATATCTTCCTCATCATATTGTTTTGCCAGAATCTAGTTTTAAAAAATGTTAAATGTTATATTTACGAAGGAATGGCACTGTTTAGATTAAAGAACAACGGAGTATTATTTGCTTACAGTACAATTGAATTATATTATTCAATACGCGTCATCATTCACAAATTAGTGTAATGATAGATTTTGCTAGCGCGTTTCCACCTTACATTGGCAAATAAAATCATCCAGTAAGTATTGATTGATTGATTCATTTTTACGGATTATCAACCATTTGCTGGTTACTTAAAGCCAGAAAATATTGATAGGATGTAAAATTTTAAAAAAGTTTTTCTGATGATAATGATACAAATCCTACTAATTAATCCATACCTGGGGGAGAAAGGGTGGAACCATACCTTTACCATTAAATGACTATAAACTAGAAGTGGAACTGTGCTCTCTCGATTAACAATTTCGAACTGTTAACCATTTCACCACCGGCACATTCAAGTTTGGTACTAACCAGGATTAACTTTAGTGATGACACAGGAACAGGTAACACATAATTAATCTGTTACTAGCTAAAATATGTTCACGATATAAGCGGTAGCATTTAATTTGGATAACAATTTTAACCGAATTATTTAAACAAGTGAAAATCTAGTAAGTTTGCTGAATTAAATGTTATTATTAATATAAAAATGAGTTTCTCTCATGATCAGTTTTATGCAGCTATGTCCAGAGAAGCAAATTCAAAGGCACTTGACATAATGACAAAAAGAACATGGTGAAAATGTTTCAACATAAATTCTATACAGATAATAAACATTCTATGACAATGTATTTATCTATATCTGTAGGACGGGTATTCGGCTAATATAATAAAATCGTACATATAAAATCGTAATAACATAAAATCGAAATATAAAATCGTACATATAAAATCGTAATAACTTAAAATCGAAATATCATAAAAACGTAGACATCATAAAATCGTAATATCTTAAAATCGAAATATTATAAAATCGTACATATCATAAAATCGAAATATCATAAAATCGTTATATCATAAAATCGAAATATCATAAAATCGTTCATATCATGAAATCGTACATATCATAAAATCGAAATAACATAAAATCGGAACATAACATCGTACATATCATAAAATCGTACATATCATAAAATCGTAATATCATAAAATCGAAATATAAAATCGCACATATGAAATCGTACATATCATAAAATCGAAACATCATAAAGTCGAAATATCATAAAATCGTAATATCATAAAATCGAAATATCATAAAAACGCAAGTAAAAAACTTGATTGTGTATAATAATTCCCATTTCTTGTTTGAGCTTGCAGTAAAGTGCAAAATTAGGGGACGCTTAATAAACTGGTGGTATCAGATACTTTTTCCTCCCAATATTAAACGTCCCAACTTCTATTAGGAATTTAAGTGTATGCTCAAGAAATTGTTGGAATTATTGCAGTTATTTTGCAGGCTAACTCCAGAAGGAAGTGAATCTCTTTCCTGAGAGATAGACCGTATCCTTGCATTATAATAAAACAAAACTCAATAACAACATGTATGAAGCGTATGGTATCTCTAAAATGACTAATATCTTATTTAGACAAATAGTTTCGTTATCGCACGATTTATGGTGGACGAGACGCCAGATGCATGCTTGTTTGAGATGAATTCCATGAATTATTCGAATCATTATCCTAAAATAAAAAATAATGAACATGAACGTTTGAATAATTCATGAAATAACTAACACCATATGTTATAAAACAAAAATAAACGATTTGCTTTGCTTTTTTTAAAAAAAATTATCATCAACAGCAGCAGCATCATTGCCCTGGTTTACACTATTTACTTAACTGGTTCCCTCCAAATATCTGTATTGAAAGCAGCAAAGTCTCAAGGTCTCAATTCAACTAATGTTGCATTTTGCAAGAAGGTCAGCATTGGACATCCTATCGTTAAATGTATAGTCATAAATGGCGCGGAGAAAACTTTTGTGGAAGGCATCCAGCTAATATATATATATATATATATAAGTAAGGAGAAAGAACAGACTGATTAAGAATCCACCGTTTTTAGCATTTACTTTTTTTTTTTAAAAACTGCTCGATTCAACTTAGAGCAAAATATTATAATAATATTTTTATTATAAAATATTTTACATTGCTACACAAAAATTTCTATGTTTCGGAAAATGTTTAAAAATTGTTCCTCATCAAGGCAATAGCTTGTGTTGAAAATGATTTACTTGGGAAATCAGAAAACAATTTGAGAATTAAAAAGGAGGGGGAAAACCATTTTCCAAAACTAAAAAAAAAATCACAATTGTGGGTATGTCTTGATTAACCATTCAAAAGACGGATCAAAGCTAAACATTTAGGTCAGAAGTTAGGGGTAGGTGGGTTATTAATTCATCACTAGAATTTGGAACCCAAAATACGATACTTTTTATAATAAGACTCGTATTTTGGTTCCAAAATATATAAAAATGTTTTAATCACACTAGAGGATTCTTTAACATAGTTCTGAAGTATATAACTTTTTATAACTCTCGGTCTACTTCACAGTATCTTAAATTTATATTCATAACCGGATGTCGTCTATGCTGACGTGCCTAAAAGTGTCGGTTTATCTAGACATGGATTAATAACCCACCTACCCTGAATTTCTGACCACATTTTTCTATTTTAGTTTGAATCCACCTTTTGATTCTTTAATCAGGACATACCCACAAATGTGATTTTTAAATTTTGGAATCTTGGTTTAAACCACACCTTTTTAATTCTCAAATTAGTTACTGAATTGTTTTCTCTTTTCCCAAGTAAATCATTTTCATCATAAGTTATCCAACATCACCTGATAAGCAACATTCAGTAGATGAGTGTTTGAATAGACATCTGTTTTTTTTTGTTCTATTTTTAATTTGTATTTCCTTCTTAATTAGGGACATTGATTTCAAGCTATTATGCAGAGAGAAATTTTTGTGTAGAGATGTAAGATATTTTGTAATAAAACTATTATTATAATATAATATTAAAAGGTCTTCATCAGATTAACATAATATTCTTATTGATGTAATTATGGACCAAGAAGAAACGCTTAATATGTACGGATTCTAAATTCAAATTCTTGAAATTCTGAGGTAAAAATATAATTAATAGGTTGGTGTGAATGAATGTCATAAAAAATGATAAAGTAGTATTATAATCCTTGAAAAGTTACTTAGGACAAGAATAGACAGGTTGTTGTGGAGGCCCATCATCACGCACGTCTTGGATAGAATTGCACATAAAAGAAGTTGTTTAATATGTATTAAATTTTTATTTCGTTCATTGCAATAATGGGAGGCAACTCTGAATATGGGCTTGTTATTATATTAATAATTACAAATCATCGGTTTTTAAACAAAACATATTTGCATCTTGAGTTCCGGAGGACTCTTTTCAAATTCTGACATTTTATTGCCGCGAGAATGTTCAACGAAAGAAATAGTAACAGAAATAAGTGCACAGGATGTGTGCATCCATTCTAAACACTTCATTAGGCTTTGTGAAGATGGAAGCTCTTCATACAATGAAACGTGAGCGTAAAGAAAAATTGGATTATACGCTATTTGCCTTCGCTTTTATTTAAGAGACAGGAAATATCTCATGCTTTTCCGATGCTTAAAAAAGACATATTTAATTTTTTATTTTTTATTTTAAATGAAAAATTAAAAAAAAAGCTATTAAATCGCGTAGTATGCTACATGAATAAATTCAACCTCAGAGATGCATATTACTGAACTATTTTTTTTAGTTAATGAAGCGATTTGGATTTTCTTCTTCTGACAGAAGAAATGCGGCAAGAAAGTAGTTCTCAATAATCTCGAGCGGGCTTCTTGGATTTGATGAAATAGGATCAAGGATATATATTGAAAAGAGAGCAAAATAAAAATACTGCTTTAGCTGACATCTTAACAGAAAAAAAGAAGAGTTAAACACATAACAAAAGAATGATATTCAATTTACATAAATTGTTAAATTTTGTAGACTACAACTGCATCATTTCAGAACGTTCATATCTTGAAATTTGAATTGGATTTTAACTTTGAATTTAAAAGAAAATATTCTATCAACGATGTGAAGAACGTTTAAAATAGAAATCGAAAAATGATTTAATATAGGCAAGCGGAGTTGGTTCGAAGAAAAACAGACGACCATCGAACGCACCTCTCGCTTGTGGAACTCCCTTCCCTATTCCAGTTTCCCTGAGAGCTAAAATCTCCAGTTATTCAAATGTAATGTCAATCGACATCTCCAGTTGCCTTGATCTATCCACTACCCTTCCCTTCATCCTTTATTCTATCACTCCTATCTGATCTTGCTCCAAATTTTCTGCAACACCCTGCATA
>CAHIKZ030000335.1:1095000-1100000 GCA_903632075.3 Acanthosepion pharaonis | reverse complement strand
TCCGAAATCCATTTGCTCAAGCTCAACAAGTAGGCTAAGCGTTGTAATCGTTTTCCTTCATGATGTGCGCTAGAAATTTCAACTATTTCTTCCTGATGTTATTATAAGTTTCCTTTGTTTCCATTTTTCCTAAAACTTCACCGTTGCTCACATATTTCTTCCATGGTATATTCAGTATGGCTATATTTCCAAACTTAGGTCTCTGGTAGGGTCCCAGGAGTAGATAAGTATACAACAGGCATTAAAGGAAATAATAATAATAATAATAATAATAATAATAATGAGCTTTTTGTCCTTTTTTGATTCATTTGCTGCTTTTTACTTTATTTTTATATATTTATTCTTGGGCGTTTTATGATTACGCTTTTATAGTTAACCATGCATACGGATGGCACAAGTCCAATAAAAGAGTCAGAAAGTCAACGTTGAATTTTATTTTAAAATTCTAAGATGTCTTTCTTGCCTTAAATATCAGTATTAGAAATTCATCGTTTTACTTCAGCTCACAAAATGACGTTTACTAGAACTGAAAGTATGACAATATCTAAATTATTATATCTAGATTATTTTATATTTTTAATTTATTATTTTACTTTTTTTTAATATAAATGTTCATTTTCTTCTTATTCAACTTCATATTCTCTGTAACATATCCCTTCAAAACGTGGGCAATCATGACTCTCCACAACTTCCTATCCTTTGTAGCTCTTAGTAAGTTTTGTCATTACAGCGTCAGTTCTATTCTCCGTTCCACCAACCATTTACACAAGCTTATTAGTTAGCTAACTCACTTACCTTCTTCCATCAGGATTGTTGATAAACTCTCCAAGCCAGCTTTCCTCATCATGTGTTACAGAATGTTCTGTATTTTTTATTTAAAGTTTTTAGTTCCATTTTCAATATAAATTCCTTATTGCTCACATATTCAGTCCATGGTTTTATTAGCATCTTTATGTAGCATCACATTTATATTGTTTCAGTTGTTTTTTTTTATTCACCTGTTTGTGATACTATTTGACGTTGCCGCGGTAAGATGGAAGAAAGCTTTTTAAAACATAAGGCATTGTTATGTACTGAGAGACATTGAAATGAGAAGGGTTAATACCGAAAACCCGTAGGAAGAATTGAGGATATAATTCACACATAAACTACTTGAATTGTATGTCGAGTAGTTGTAACAATGGAAAAGTGACCCAGAATTTGGGGGAAATGATGATTGACATGTGTTCTACGCAGCTGAAAATACAAGCTGTAAAGCGAAAATTTCATTTTTCGAAAGCAACGAATTTAAAGTTGATTCCCTTGGTCGAAAGTTGAGTTGGACTACCAGGAGTGGGTGGATAAGCCACCCACGCTAACTGAGGAGATTTAGTGAGAGGTAATAATATGAGAAAGGGGAAGAAGGGAATTCCCCAGAATTATCGAATTCTCTTACTTTGCCAGTTTAGACGAATGTCCATAAATATGAATGCGCGAAGCGAATTAGGCAGAAGAGAGAAGAGAGGCAGAACAGACGGAGACGAGACCAGAAACAGGACAGAGGCCCACGCGATTATCTGCCGACGAAAGCCTTCGACTTCAGCCTTGTGCCAAACTTTATCAAAGAATCAAACTAAACTTTTCCAAGTAAACAACGATAATATATGGGATGGGCTTATTATTAATTGTATGCGAACTCTGATATAAACCAATTATTTTACGGAGAACTGATATAAAAATAGTATTTACTTTTTGTTCAATTTATACGAGTTTTGTTTTTTTCTTGTACATCTTCGTCTGCTTGGATCAGCCCAACACGAAGATACCTGCGACGATTCGATCTTGGCCTCCTTATAATCTAACTATAATCACAACGTAGAATAGGGCAGGTATGGGTTCAGAGGACGAGACAAGTACATTTTGTGGGCAAAATAAGGTTTACGCTTTAAAATTATCTGAGGGTTATAGAATAGTAAACACACATGAAGATAACCGGATAGCGAACAGACTGATCTGTCGTGTTAAAACATTTTCTTTTACTAAATTTCATCCAATTCAAGGCCCCAAAGCCACTCAAAATAGACGGTTATTGAATGAGGTGTTTCGTGGAAACATAAGTAGGAATTAAAAATGGCGAGTATATAGCGGATAGATAACAAGTAAGACTAGACTGGAAAAGTTTACGATTGTCGGGTTCAGAAAAAAAAAAAAACTTTCACGTGGGGATTCGTTTCCAAAAGGTTCTTTGTTAAGAAGCTTTCTGGTCCGAACATCCTTTTTTTGACCAATACAGGGTATGAGGCTGATTCAATCCTGTGGATGTAGTAAGTCTTGTATTGGCTGGAAATGTATGAATTGATGAACCCGTTTGAAAATGTTCTATGGAAGTAGCGATAGAATGGCTGTAGGCATGCGACATTCCATCTGTGGGAAAAGATGTTCTAGGGTTGAGAATCGCTGACAAGGCCGTAGTAAACGATTTTCTGAATATAGCATGTAAAAAAAAATGGATAGAGTAATGTATACTGCTATTTAAACACGTTCTGTTAGTTACTCTTACGGAATTCCTAACAAATTGAATAAAAAACACAATTAAATTTTCATAAAGTTATTATACTCTTATACTAATAATATAATGAAATCATTGAAAAGATTCTGGTATAAAGATGGTTTATTTCAAAGAAGATAATTGTATTTGGATTTTTGTTTTTAGAATATGTGAATGACTTACGTGCACGCATTTTAAATGTCTGCGGGGATTCTACTAATTAATGAAATTTAATAAAAATAAAATATGTATTTAATTTATCGTTGAAATAATGGATTTATTAAACTGCGTTCCCTGGAAAAGAAAATATTGGAAAAAAATCATTGACACTAATGTAACCGCCATATAAAATCTGAATAAAATATTCCTTGGTCACAAAGAACTTTTAGCTTTTTAAAAAACAATTGCCTGAAGAAATAAAATGAGTAATTAGTTGTGGAACGAACCTCGGTCGAAAAATTAACATAAATCGAACAATTCTAAAGTTGCAAAATAAACTAAAAAATGCTTTGTTTTACCAACTTATTAGTTTTATTTTTCACATTAGTCTGTAGTCATTAATATGCATGTTAAAATGCTTTATAAATATTTTTAAATATTTAAACATTTTCCAATGACTTTTTTCTTTCTTACGACGCCTCAAATATCATTAAATAATAAAGGTATTTAAATAATGAATAAATAAAAGATTTAAGGAATAATAATTATCAATTAAAAAAATGTTATTTCATAACAAGATATGAATTTAACATGAATATAGTCTTCATTATTCAATAACCACATAATTTACGCCTGGAAATTTCTGCAAAGCGTAAACTAGTAAGATTTGTATCAAGTCATTTTCGTTAGTTGTCTATTGTTGAAATATATTTCATGTTATGTCTGCTTGTATAACAATGTTTACAGAATGGGATAAATGTTATATTCGGCTGCTATCAGCCACCTCTTTTAAAATGTCCTTAGGAATAATAATTATTTTTCATCACATATCTTGAATATTTTACTCTCAAAGAGTCTGTATTTGCAGACGCTAAGAAAAATTTTCCTGTTTCCCTCTGAATTCGATATTATCCAAACAGATTTCAGCTAGTATTAAGGTCTCTGAGGTATGATAAATTTAATAGTCTACAAATCCGCTAATTTATTCATCTGTTTGGGAAACTAAGGGGAGGTTGACTTCACAAATTTCCAGGAATTATCTTGACAGTCTCTTGATGTCGAAGCAGGATATTACGTTAATAAAATGTCCATTTCGACATAACATTGACTACTCTTGGGAAACTTTTAAAAGGAACTAAAAGGTGAGGGATGTCATGACGTAATCTTTTCGCAAAAAACTAATTTATCTTTTGCGTTGAGCAAGATTATAAAAAAGAAAACCTATATATATATATATATATATATATATATATATATATATATATATATATATATATATATATATATATATATATATATTCATGCACGTTTCATTAAATAATATAGACAAGTGTTGTCTATTTATTTTATGTAAAATTTTTTCGTAACGTCTGATAACATTATCGTTGAACAAAGAAAGAAATCAACTGTTTGATGTATAATGCTTAATAAGTTGGTTAATGTATTTTGTTAGATGATATCCAGGAGTTGAAACCCAACCTAAACAAAATCAATTATGGCATCTCTACAAATATTCTTAAATGTCTATAATTGGTAACAGAAGCCATTGGTTTATACCAACGGCTTGCCATACTTCTACAATTCACTCTCGTGTGGTCATATGTGACGTCATGAGATGCGATTTTCGTTTCTAGCGTCTTATATGCGCGTGTTTATCGTTGCTTAGAAATCATCTCTGTAAACAATGACAGACTATCATCACTGTCTTGTCCGTATATTGTTTAATATGTTGTAATTGACATCTTTGATAATGGCTTAAGTAAGCCGAAAGCTTAGATTGTATTAAAAAAATATGGATTAATATTGTGAATTTCTTTCTTCGTTCAACGATAATGTTATTAAACTTATCAGACGTTACGAAAAAAAAATTACATAAAATAAATAGACATCACTTGTCTATATTATTTAATGAAACGTGCATGAATGAAAAGCCTAAATACACCGCCTATATATATATATATATATATATATATATATATATATATATATATATATATATATATATATATATATATATTAAGAAATGGACAAGGTCCGACAATTTATTTATTAAAGACATTTTATTATGTTTAACGTTGTTATTTTTATAGATACAAGTATTTAAGCAAATGCTCTGTTTATGATAAACAGTATTAAATAACATTTACCGGCCTGAATGTCAGGTTCGAATTTTCATAGAAAATATTCGTTCTTTGACATTCGAACCTGTATCCTATACGGAACAGCGTATGCCGTAGAGCGGTTCCGTAAATGCTTGTATCTATAAATATATATATATATATATATATATATATATATATATATATATATATAT
>CAHIKZ030000335.1:1067500-1090000 GCA_903632075.3 Acanthosepion pharaonis | reverse complement strand
AAAATTTTTATCCATCCATGAATAAACAGCCTAATTTTTTTTTTTAGTATATATCTATTTCTTTTCAAAATTTGCTGTTTTTTCCTCTCACATTTCAAGCTTAATATAACTTACTTTGAACTTATTCATCCTGGTGAGTTATAGCTGACAAACTTGAAAAACTGAAGGCCGACTTGACCTCGTATTTTAAATTCCGATGCGTTAATCATTGTGCTATTGCGTTACCTCTCTTACGTCAAAGGTCTTCTTTACAACCAAATAAAGACTAACTTTTATGCTCTGCGTGTAATCGATTCAACTGGTTCGATATGCGAAAAAAGCAGAGAGAAAATAGCCGAAAGTAAGTAGACGGTTTCATTCGACCGAGAATTCTCTTTTCATAAAATTACAAGGAATTTAAAATGTGAAATGCTTTTGTTAACATTTTATTCAGGCAGGTCAAATATCGATTTCAAATTCGCTAAAATATTTTAGAAACTTTTTCAAGTGCTTTGCCAATAACAGAATTGTAAATGCGAACAAGAAAGCTATATATTATATATTCTGTGAAAGATTGCAAATGAAAGTTGGTTTCAGTAGAAATGTTTTCCAGCTCCGGAAGTCTTTGATGAATAATGAAGCGACAAATAGATAGATAGATAGATAGATAGATAGATAGATAGATAGATAGATAGATCTAGAGAGAGGGTGGGGAGAAAATAGAGAGATAAAAAATGTGAGAGGGAGTACCGATCATATGAAGCAGTGAGAAAGACAGAAAGCTAGCGATAATGAGAAATAAAGGGCAAAACAAAAGACAGAGACAGAGAAATAAACGTAAAGATAGAGACATAGCGAAAGGTAGATAAGGATAACGAGAGAGAAAAGGTGTCATGGAGAGAAACAAAAAACAGAGAAACGGGCAGAAAAAAAAAACAGTAACTTCTTCTTACTCTTCTTCTTTTTCTTTTCTTCTTGTCATGTTCCTTAAGGACTTTGGACATCACGGATATCTACAATTCCCTGTCTTTTGTAGCTCTTAGTAGATATTGTCTTTTTGCTATGCCCCCTAAACTCTGTTCCGCCAGCCATTTACACAAGTTCGTTAGATATGTTATGCGCTGTTTCCTTTTTGCCTTCCGTATATCTTGTGAATGGCAAATTTTCCAAGCCCTCTTTCCTCGTTTTTGCCCTTCAACTTTCTATTTCTGATGTTAATTATATGTGTCCGTTTTTATTCATTTTTTTTCGTTACTCATGACCTTAACATCCCTCTGTAAAACCGCATTTATTTTGCTTAAGTTCTTTACATATGTGAGGAGACTGTACAGCCGTCATTGTCATATAGGATGACTCGTATTTCATAATAATTCAGTATTCTTTTCATTGTTTGTAAGATCGAAATATTTTGAACGCAACTGAATGTCTTCAACTACAGATAAAAAAAAGTATTGTAAGTCATTTTGCTATACACCCTAAATCAAATCACACCTATAATTAAGCATATACCTTTATCTATCCGAAAAAGAATAAGTACAAATTCAGCAAATGACAACATTTTCGATGAACATATTAATTTCTATAATAAAGCTCTAAAAGATAGTGGCTACAAAAACCCAAAACTAAATTATATTAAAAATGAAAATGGAAAGCATAGAAAAACAGAAGTAGAAGAATAATTTGGCATACGCCCCCGTACAACCAAATGGTAAAGAACAAATTAGAACAAAAATTCCTCGCATTAATAGTCAAGCATTTCCCTAGTGAAAGTAAACTAAGTAATATTTTCAATAAAAATACACTAAAATTAAGTTATAACTATACTGAAAACTTAGAAAAAATTATTAAGTAACATAATGCTAATATCTTAAATAAACACTTATGCCAAAACCAAAAAATTTTAGACAATGGAAAAATAAAAATAAAAACTGATGAGGATAAACAAAGATTATGTAACTGTAGAAACCCGCATAAATGTCCTCTACAAAATAAATGTCGCACGGAATCATTAGTATACAAATGCAATATTTCTTCGATTGAAAATCCTGAAAACATAATATATATATATAGGTTGCGCTAGCCATGAGTTCAAAAAAAGGTTCAACCAACATCAAAGTTCATTTAGGATAAATAAATATAAAAATCAAACTTTTCTCTCAAAGTACTTCTGGCACCTAAAAGAATCCAATAAAACACCTACAGTAAAATGACCCATGTCCTTTGTGCATACATTAGAAACTATATATTACTAAGTTTATAAAAAATAAAAGTGTACTAAACCAGAGAATTGAATTAGCTAATTTTTGCTGTCATTATCATAAATTTTACTTGAATAACATTTAAATATAAAATTTAAAAAAACAATATGTGACCTGGTAATATACATGCTTATACTTAATATGAAAAAATAGTTTTACATACTGTAAGTAATTCTAATACAATTACTTATTTTAAAAAAGAAATATAGTCTATTAAAAATTAAAGGTGAAAATATTTTAAATAAAACGTATTCTAACCTAAACATCCCCACAAAATCTTTAAGTATACAAATAGAAAAAATGCTGTAAGAATATTTGCCGTTAACAATAAAATTTTATTAAAAAAATCCAGACGACATGCATTTAGATGTCAGAATTCGTTGAAAAATACATCCCTCCTCCTACCTAAACATAACCCCTTTTTCAAACGTAACTAATAACTGATACAACAAATGTTAATAAAAGGAACACGCAACCACCCCTTGTTTGGATGAATAGATATCACTGTATTCTTGGAAAGTGTAAATTATGATTTTTGCCGTGCCTTTAAAACCCAGTAAATTTAAAAATATGTTACTCCAAAATTCGCTCGAGGATGAAATGGAACTAATGTCTTTTAATTTAATTACAAAATTAAATTCGAAGCTTTTAGCTTCCGTTTTTGAAACATGGTTAGAACTGCGAAAAAACACGTATTAAATCAGTTAATTTATAATATATATATATATATATATATATTATCTGGTCACTCGTATTCGTGGATACCTGTCTATTAGGGCGGTTAGACGGTCGCTCAGGTACATTTGCATTTGTTCAACACCCACAGAGCCCACCTGTAGTTTATACTGCAACTATGCTGAGCAGACCTTAGTTACAGTTTCTGGGTGAAAGCGTGTTATCTAATGGGAACAACAATATGAACAAAGCCAGCACGCTTAAACCTTCGGTCACTTGTGACTTCGTGCTAGCACAGCTATCGACGGCCCTCAAGTGTGCCGTCTACCGAATTTCATTAATAAGGCTTACCCGTGATATGGTTTTCAGGTACTTTCCAAAGGTGACGCACGCTGAGATCGACCCCCCACCCCGATTCTGAACGATAACATCAGGAAGTCTCCTTCCTGGCAAATTAGATTTGAGATTCGAACCCGGGTCTCATGCTCAGAAAGCGAACATTCTTATATATATATATATATATATATATATTAAAAAAAAAATTTATAACATAAATATGTTATAAAATCACTACGTTGAAACAAAATGGCTATTTTTGTAGTGATTTTATAACATATTAATGTAATAAATCTTTTTTTTAAATAATTATATCTACTCTACTTTGTATTGAGCACTCTTTTAAGAATAGTAATTGTTTGTTATTGGAATTCATTCCGTATACACCAATTATATATATATATATATATATATATATATATATATATATTGATTTAAAGAAAATGAATTTCTTTTGTATGACCATTTTTTTTTTTTTTTTGCAGGACCTAGGTACCTTTCGGCCAACCCTTCATCAGACAATGGAAATGAAAAGAACGCCAAAATGATATGGTTCCAACCATATCATTTTGGCGTTCTTTTCATTTCCATTGTTTGTTTAAAACCATTTGCCAACGAAAGACCCTGATGAAGCGTTGGCCGAAAGGTACCTAGGTCCTGCAAAAAAAAAAATTGTCATAAAAAGAAATTCATTTTTAAATCATTATATTTGTTTTGTCGTATCAAAACATTATTCCAATATATATATATATATATATATATATATATATATATATATATATATATATATATATATGAATGAGTTTCTTCCTACGAACCGCTAATTTATGAAACCGCCTCGCAAAAGAATTCTTCCCCTATCACTACAATTTTAACTTGTTCAAATCTACTAACCGTTATCTTACATAAAATATCTTCAGAGACTGTGTCTCCTCATCGCTCATTCTGGGTGCTCACGGCTAAATCACTTTGAAATACCGGTTCCGGTACGATCACTGAGGCTAAACAACGTAGAGCCTCGTCAGTACATAATCGTTGAACGTTTGGGAACACGAGTTGCTGTAAGCTTGGATGTGCGGATGGTGTAACTGATAATTGCTAGAAATTATTAATCAGAGAGGTGAGTTCTAATTCCCTTCAGGTTCGTTATATTCACTTAAGTGCATTTGCCCCTGAGAAAGTTATAAATCTACCTCCCCCCAGTTATGAGTAAATTACTAAATCTTGTATCATTAAACCATTATTATCTTCTAAAAGATTCTTAAAATTTAAAAAAAAAAGAAGATTTTCGGGCCTGAAATTTGACTTGATAAACCGTGGAAAATGATTCTATTAATTACTCTTACTCATAACCCTTTGCTTGTTTGATCACCCAAAGCGTACAAACATTACAGCCTGCCAAGATATCATGCAATATTGTTTGTGACGGGCCATATTTGAACCTCAGGATTATCGCCATTTGTAGTAATGAAATTCGTTGCTCTTCTCTGATAACCGCCCTCCAGGTGGGTTTTACGTGTCCTGTGGATAGGCGAACAGATCCTCTTTCGCCAGTTACGTTCGTTCTTCCCTCTAGAAAGCTTTTCACCCACTCATCTACCTTTCGTTAAATCATAGTACGTGCCCCATATAGAGCCAATATCGAGCGATAGATTTCAGTAGGTTTGACTCACTTTCACTACTGCGCGTTATACTTCGATTATCCAATCGTTGATTGGAGCAGCCATACGTCTCTTCTCGTTTATCCCTGCCACTCAACTGAACGATGAAATTCTGTACACGGCTGGCCCCTCGTAAACCCATGTGCACGCATGGTGTCGCGCGTTAGCGCCTCTCTGCTGATTTTATAGCGTACATTCAAAATTGCTTTTAATTTATGATTTACCCTCATTTATCCAGTCATGTTAAAAATTAAGTGAACCCCTAATTAATATTTAAAAATAATTATCTCTTTTTTTTCCAGATGATCAACAAAACTTAATTAAACTATATATTTATTAAGAAAAACCTTTATTAAATCAATTACGATCACTTTAAGAAAATTCTGTCAAACTGGAATAAAAATATTAATTAAAAATGAAGATGTGCAAAAGTAAATGAACCATTACATTTAATTTTAGTTTACTGCTACTTTTGAGGTTACAATGTCGAAAAGCCATTGCGGTTTATTGACCATTCAGGGAGAAATAAACAAGAAGTTGTTCATTAGCTTCTATCAGATACTTGCGAAGATCAGTGCCCGATTTTCATTGTTAATTTAAAATGACCGTAATTTGACACTGCCGTTTGTTTTGGCGCCAATTTCTGATATGTTCTAGATTGAAACCTTGTGTCGTTCAGTTGCGAGTCAGAATTTGTTGAATGTTGACCTTTGTCCAGAAGTGAATGCCTTAAATATGGAGCATGAAAAGTTATCCTTTCGGCATATTATCAGATATTAATTTCGGAAGGGTGTGAGCGTCAGAACTGCCACAAAACAAACATTCAGAGGTTTTATTTGTATTGTACTCCACTTCTTGGATGAACAAAATGTTGTTCACCAGATTTCGTCAGGGTGACTTTAACTTAAACGTTCAAAAACACTCCCGGGAGACTATCGACGTCGAGGAAGTCGCTTTACTTGCTATTATGGAGAATAAACTGCATATTTCGACGGAAGAGATTTCTAAGAGTTCGAAAATCGATATATCAACTGCCTTCCCTATTTAAAGTGACTTAGGTTCAAGAAAAACGGCCGATTTTTGGCAAATAGAAAATATGCCATTCCCCAGCGTGACAACGCAAGGCCGCATGCTGCAAAACCCACTTTGCGGAAGATTAAAGATTTGATATTGGAAATCCTCCAGTACCCACCATACTTTCTTGACATGTCTCCTTTGGATTTTCATTTGTGCCGGTCTCTACAGAACAATATAAATGAATAAAATTTGACTATGTAAAGTCAGTTGGAAAGTACCTCACAAAGTTCCTTCAAAAACACGAAAATAGTATCAACAAGGTTGTAGAATGATGAGCAACAGTTTTCTAAAACAATGGAAACTATGTACTTGAATAATACATTTTTATGGGTATGTTGTTTTCTAATTTTCTTATCGCGCATGAACCTTTGCAGTCATCTAATACTAAGGGACGTAGACAACCCCGAATCTCCATGGATCAATTCATAGAGCACACCGTAATCAGAGAAGAAGAACTGGGTAGAGCTATGGATAACAAACATGATTGAAAAGAAATGGTCAGAAGTTCTTATGTGGATGACCGGAAAAAGATTAATTAAAATACTGATCATTGTTCAGACGCTCAACTCTATTTTTATATACTATTTTCAGATGCTTAAAATCTATTTTATATACTATTTTCAGATGCTCAAAATCTATTTTTTATATTATTTTCAGATGCTCAAAATCTATTTTTATATATTATTTTCAGATGCTCAAAATCTATTTTATATACTATTTTCAGATGCTCAAAATCTATTTTTTATATTATTTTCAGATGCTCAAAATCTATTTTATATACTATTTTCAGATGCTCAAAATCTATTTTTTATATTATTTTCAGATGCTCAAAATCTATTTTTTATATTATTTTCAGATGCTCAAAATTTATTTTATATACTATTTTCAGATGCTCAAAATCTATTTTTTATATTATTTTCAGATGCTCAAAATCTATTTTTATATATTATTTTCAGATGCTCAAAATCTATTTTATATACTATTTTCAGATGCTCAAAATCTATTTATATATATTATTTTCAGATGCTCAAAATCTATTTTTATATACTATTTTCAGATGCTCAAAATCTATTTTTATATACTATTTCCAGATCCACAAAATCTATTTTTATATATTATTTTCAGATGCTCAAAATCTATTTTTATATACTATTTTCAGATGCTCAAAATCTATATTTATATACTATTGTTACTAAAAGTTTCAGCAAGTAAGATTATGGTTTTCTTTGAAAAATGTCCAGTAAAATTTTGTTCCATTTCACTCGTATTGTTTTAATTCCTTCTGGGCTAATTCGACATTTGCGCGTTATTAATGTTATTATTATTTAGTACGGGAGAAGCAAACCAACCAAGTGAGGCTGGCTACAAATACACGAATCTCGATATGGACATCATGTAATATCTGTCCTCTTATATGGCAGTGAATGCTGGATACTTTTTTCACAGATGGAGAAAAGAATAGAATCGTCACAGATATCGTTCTGTATAAGGATATGTGAGCAAAAAGGAAGTTTTAAGGAATGGACCAACAAAAAAGAGACTTTTACTTAGAATTATAAAAATATAATGAGGAAAGTGGGCTGGGAGAAGTTAATACTCAAAGGACAAAAATAAACGCAAGAGACAGATTTTAACATACCTAATGAGCTTATGTAAATGGATGGGAGAACAGGAACGAGGACGGATAATAAGTAAATTAGTTAGTGTTGTGAAGAGTCCTGTTTGCACACGTCCTGAAAGGACTAAAAGAGTCCGTCGGTCACTTTCTGAGCGACGGTTCGATTCAACTCTCTATCTACGGACGGAGAGGAACCCGAAGGAGGCTACGCCGAAGGGCGGAGTCTCCTTCGGGGAGGTAAAACCGGCCCTGAACCCGTTTATACGGGTTCAAATAGGCTATTTTTTAGACGAGCCTAATGGCTCGGAAATGCCCACGTTAAAAAGGCCTTGTGCCACATGACGCCCCCCCCCCCGTGGGGGGACGACTAAATATAGTCCTGAAAGGACTAAACGCATAAAATGAGAAAATTGGTTTACATAATTTAACATGTTCGCCAGAGATGGGTATTAATAATGCTACATTTAGTAATCTAACTTGCGTCCTTAAAAACAATATTTTTGAAGAGAGTAAAGTTGTAAAAGCACTGTAATGAAATAAGTATGTTGTCAGAAATCTGTTAGTTTATTCAGAAATGTTATAAAAATTTATTTTCAACCATTTTCTTGCGTCAAACACAAAATCTTTGTTAGTAGGAATATCATGTCATAATAGGCGCCAAAATTACGAATACAACTCAAGCACTGCGTTTACATTGAAAAAGATATAAACATTTATTACACAATTACAAAAAAGTACAGTTAGTAAAAAAAAATGTCTTTTTGTGCACCTATAAAGGCAAGATAATAATTTCATATAAAAACGATTACCATCGAAAAATGGAAAATAAAAACTACAGTTTGGGAAAAGACCAGTATTTTGAAAAATTACCAAAAATGGAAAGAAGGCAGTAAAAAACAAAGTTTCAACAACTTTTGGGAACAAACAAAACCATCTACTTTTACTTGCTCCACGAATGTTTCTAGGACATACAGTAATTTTTGAAAAAAAATCCCTTTTACAATCACATTGTTCATAGAAAAATTTCTTTAAATTCTTTTTCGTTCTTGGCTGTCTAACTACAAGAGCATTTTCAATTGAACTTCATGATGTCAAAAGCCTTTTTGCTTTCTTTCTTGATGTCAAAAGCCTTCTTTATACTGATTTGCCTTGTCTCCTCGCAGTCAAATGTCTTCTTTCTGTCTAGAGATCATATTTATTTAGAAAATTAGGCTCACAGGGATCCTCGAAATTCGTGTTGTTACAAGGGCTTGAAACCAGATCTCTCATTGGTCAGTATATACGTAACATAATTCCCCATAAAATGGGAATGGATCCTTCACAAATTTTGGCGGCTTTTATCCGCTGAGCCGAAAAATTGATACAAGCGTAACAATTTTTACACGAACTGTCTGGCTTTCATAAAAATACATTTCTCTCAAAAGAATGCGTACTAAAAAAATCAAAACGATTAAATATTTATTCAATGTTAACATTTTTAAATGAGTAAAAATAATATTTTTATAATGCTGAAATAAAAAGAAAAACATTGACTATAGAAAACAAATCAAGCTTTGGCTTGACAACTGTTTTTCTGAAAAAATCATGGTTCAGATTAAAGTCTTAATAATATATTTTTCAAAAGCGTGCATAAAATTGATTCACCTCTTGCAAATGAGAGAGTCTGTTCGTTTTTGATGTTTTGAAAGTGAGATATTAATATCAGAGAAAGAGAGAGAAGGGAGAGCGAAAAGAGTGGTGAGAGAGAGGGGGAGAGGAGAGAATGGGAGCGATAGAGAAGAAGCAAAATTCAAACATTCGTGCAAAAATATGATGTAAAACAATTACGTTTCTCACTGAAAGTAGACATGCCATGTCAGACAAAAACTTAATTCCCTGGAAGACAAGCGAAACATAGTAAAAGGGCTTGGTGCGTCATGCATATTGTGACAAGGCTGAAGCTGGGGAATATGGCGGAAGAGGTCAAGGCGCGGTGGGAGAAATGCGGAACAAGCTATTCAAGACAGGTTGGACAACTGGAAAAAATGCGTGGCTTTTCACCGTTTTGCATTTGGCATTTTATCACCCTCTCTTTCTCTCCCATATATATATATATATATATATATATATATATATATATATATATATATATATATATATATATGAGAGAGAGAGAGAGATGTAGTGTACTCTCCCGCTGCTTTCAATATACGAGGGACTGGCAGTTCAGGTTTAGACATGAAAAAGACTACACCAATACATATGATTGAAGTAAAGGCTTGTGTCGAACCCGTTGCAATGTTGTTTCGAAAGTACTGATAAAAACGAAAAGGTGTACAACACACAGCCATCGACAGGTTTAAATTCATAATTTTCCTTCTCTTGGGCCAGTTGTTAACGAAGACGAGAGAGACCAGTCTGTCCTGCTCTACCATACCTCTCTCTTTGTCTCTTCAAATTTATTATTGTTACAAACAACTTTAATTCAAACAGTTTGAAAAAATAAAGATATTTTTACTTTTTTTATAAATATTAGTTGCAAAATATAATCTTTACATTTGCCTTGATAAAAGCCATCCGAAGACGAAATGCGTTGGCTAAGATAAATTTCCCCACATACATACATACATATATATATATATATATATATATATATATATATATATATATATATATATATATATATATATATATATATATGTGTGTGTGTGTATGCGTGTATATATATATGTGTATATGCTTATATATATACGTGTGTGTGCGTGTGCATGATTATATATATATGTGTGTGCGTATACTTGTATATATATATATATATATATATATATATATATATATATATGGTGTTTTTATGTACACATGTTTATATAGAGAGATATTCTTTGACTAACCTAACAAGTTATGCATTACAGATGTGTTCTCCTGGCAGTCCTATTTTAACGTATAAAATATTAAAGCATAAATCAAGTAAATGACATCACGCGATGGGACTTCAGTCTTAGTTTTCAAAAGTTCATTTGTTGTTTCTTATTTCTCTACAGGTCCTTGTCCATGTATATAATTTTCATCAATGAATTCCCATGTTTGTCAGTAATCGTAGTGTGTAATCGCTTACGCGGGCAAATGATATACACGTAAATTTGATCGTTTGTGAACGGTATCTACAACATCATTTTTTGACTCGCATCTAAGTACAGGTTTGTCTTTCATGTCTGTTTTGCAACTAATGGCTAATACAAATAAATTCAATGTAATCAGAAGCAAGTACTATAATCTATGGTTCAACCTGGTATTTTTCGTTATTTTTTGTAACATATTGAGGAGGTTAGATTAAAACTGAGTTTGTATATTTGATTTAGATATAAGAACTGCAATTCCTCAAATCCTTTTACGAAAAATAATATTAAGAGTTCTTCGCTTCCCTCAACCTTTATTATTATTATTATTATTATTATTATTATTATTAGTAGTAGTAGTAGTAGTATTACTACTAGTAGCAAGATAAGTACGACAAGCTTTTCGAATCCGCCGACGTAAACCAATCTTTAGATCTATTATCAGTGTATGATTGCATTTCAGAATTTGCTTGAAATTTCAACTATCATTATTATTGTGTGTTATACTACCTGATTTGTATTCTGTAGAGCCGCTTTCAAACTATGGTCCTTAAGCCCTATATGACAATTGTCATTTAATTGATAGCACTTTACTTAGTATATAGGATGTTCCAGGTAGAGCGATTTTCTGGGCAACTTGTATGTTGATGTTACCGGACACTTTTAGTAAAATTGTCCATTCCTTTTCTCACGAGTCTCAGATTTCCGATTACCATTGGTACAGTCTCAGTCTTCATTCCCCACATCCTGTTAATCCCCATCTCCAGGTCCTTGTATTTGGACAATTTCTCGATAATTTTTATGGAGGTGTTTCTCTCAGATAGTACTGCGATGTCAGTAAGCATACACTTTTATTATTATTATTATTATTATTATTATTATTATAAAGCAAAAAAAAAATTCCTTCAAATTTTTTTCTTTGGTAATGTGTCAATAGCCAAACATTCACTAAAAAGAAATATGCACAAAATCATCAGCCACGCAATGCCTGGATCTATGCCAACAAAGCTCTCCTAATACATGAGCAATGCCAGTTAATACTATATTTGGAATTTTTTGCAAAGAAACTTTTCCGGACATATTCTTCAGAAATATCTCAGTTCATTTCTTAATTATTCCAAGTGTAACTAATATTTTTTCTTAATTTCTATTTGCAGTTTTTCATCTATTTACTTAACTTTCTGAATTATTTGAAGAACATTATCATTATTATTTCCTTCGATTTCCGTTGTATACATATATCCTTTCTTTTCCCAACCAGAAATTTAAGTTCAGAAATGTCTTCATGACATTTGCCACTGATCAAAAAAAAAAAAAAAAAAAAAACAAACAAAAAGTAATATCACACACATTTTACATAGATAAAGCTCTTCGTAATGTGTGAGCTGTAACTGTGAGTAATGTTTTTGGTTTCTTTAATGCATTGGTTCCCAGGAATCCCATTAATGAGTCTATCGGAAACATTTTCAATCAATCCAAGGGCTCCAACTACAATTGGAAGTATTTGTGTCCCCATGTGCCACAATTTGAGATTTCCACTTCAATATCCGTGTATTTTGTTTTTTGAAGATCTTTAAAGATACATTGCAATCTGCAAGAACTGACATGTCAATAAGAAAATAGGTTCTGTTTCTGTGGTCTTAGATCAAAATGTATGGGCGATTAGCTTTGGTTGTTTGGTCTGTGAGTATTGTAAAATCGCATAAAAATGAGACTGGTCCTATCTCTGTAACTGGGTGTGGATGAAGTTCATACCGATTTCCCATAGTTTCCTTTCTATAAAAGTTGCATATTTTTAAATGCAAATATCGGCCCACTCTATCCGTTTTATATACAGTGAGTGCTAACACCGTTCAACCTGATACAAGATGGGCAGTTGTTTCTGGATATTTATCACAGAATATGCATTTAAGATCAACGCAATTTTTAAGTATGAGTGTTTGGTTTAGTTAGCAAGGTTTGGCGCTGTGTAGCAAGAATAAAACCGTCGGTTTCAGATTTTAACACTGAGCTCCATAACCACTGATGGATATGGGTATTGTTTACATCAGCTTCTTTGGTACGGACAGAGTATTGAGTATGAAGATGCTTAAATTGCCATTCTTTCTGCATTTGGTACTTTGCTTTTGCTTTCCTTTTAGATTTTTCATGCTGCAGTATGTGTATTCTTCTTCTTCTTCTACTTCTTCTTCTTCTTCTTCTTCTTCTTCTTCTTCTTCTTCTTCTTCTTATTATTATTATTATTATTATTATTATTAGTAGTAGTAGTAGTATTTCTACTGATACTACTTAGTAGTAGTATTACTACTAATAATAATAATATACAAAATTATTGGCGTAACTCTTCCAGTATTTTTCAACACTTTCAGAAGAACGTGATTGAAGAAAAGAAAAAAAAGAAAAATACACTGTTTGAAAATGATGAAAACAGTCATACTGTCGAATTACTGCTGATCATTGTTAAACACTGAGTCTTTCTTTTATTTTTATTTTCTAAATCATGCTCTAAGCATAATGATTAATAATAATATTTCTTTACATGACAATTTCTAGTTAAACTACCACTACTACAGCTCAAACGAATCAAAAACTTCTTATTGACTACTTGTTTTCAATAACGGCGATTTTGTACATGTTAAAATTGAAAATTTCGATACCTCACCCTTATTTCAGATATTCTTACTTGATAATATATTTTTATCGAGAATCTGAAAATCATACAACTACATCTATTACAAAAAAGTTATATAAAATCAGAAAATTCTTTATTATATTTTATTGCTTCTATCGTCTTACAAGGAGTTAATGTGTGAATTATTTTTCTCTTTAAAATAATCTCCATATCTTAATCTGGCATCTAGTGAGAATCGAACAGGCTACTCATCACATGCGAGTGCAGCACACGCACATTAAACCACGACGAAACACCTTTTTAGCAAAAAAATTGCATGTTGCTATAATGTTTGAAATATTAGGTTGGTGCAAAAATAATGACGTAATAATGTCGTTTTTTGACGTTAAAAATACGTCAAAAAGCGACATTATTACGTCATTATCTTTGCACCAACCTAATATCATTAAGGATCAAATAAATGAGCAATAATTTCTATTTAAATTTCTGAGATAAGAAATTATTGTTCGCATTTGTTAACTTGTGAAAACTTGGATGTGCAGATGGTACAATTGTTTGCGGCTCAGAACGATAAATCAACATGCTGAGTTCGAATTCTGGCATATTTTTTATATTTACTTTCGCAAAAATACTCTTAAGAAACATATGAATCTATCTTTTTTTGTCTCCCCCACCTATAGGTTAAATAGCACGCCAGGCTGGATTTCTCTAGGTTGTTTCATTGACTGATATATTTTACTGTTTATGAACCTTTTGCTGATTATTTAAAGCCATAAAACACATGTGGATTATAAGGATCTTTTGGGAGATAACCATGATTTACTGATAGAAATCTTATTAAGTCAATATTTTATATTTTATACCCTGACCCGTACGATCCTAGGGGCACCATGTGTACTGCAGCCATATTAGAAGTGGTGTTTCTTGGGCAAGATAACCTGACGGAGCCCTACCATCCGAAGCCGGTTTTGAATTCAGAGTTATCTTCTCCTAGTCCGGTTGCCTACCTAGGGCTATAGAACCTAGTCTGTCCAGCTATTTACTCATTGCTGGGGGTGGGGAGGAGAAGAAGAGGATTCATACCTTTCCCATGGTTATTAGCACGTAAGTAAATGTAAAGGATCCGACTGGAATTCGAACGTGGCTCTCCGATTCCGCAGTCCGAACCGCTATCCATTACTCGTTCCTCTATAAACTGGTAAAAATACAAAAAAAAAAGAAAATAAAAAACAACTTAAAACTGGTTTTGTTTTATGATTTGTGAATAATCAATGACGTAAAGAACATTTTACCATAGCGAAAAAAATGATTTATTAAAAAAGAAATCAATCAGACTTTGAATGATAATAACGATTTTTTTTTATTAGCTTACCTGATCTCATATATGGAAGTAAATGATGGACAATCTCCTCACAGATGAAGAAGAAACAAGGTATAGTTCTCTTTAGTAAATGCTAAGAGAACCGCATTGATGGAATATGTGAACAATTAGAATATAAAAATCTAAAAGATTTTTTTTAAATAGACGTTATTAAATGAAATACTGAAATATAAATAAAGACGATTTATATAAAATCTAATTACAAAAAACAAAACAAAACATAGTGACAGCTCACAAAGATGGATGGATACAGTAGCTGAAGTACCTTTGCATTTCTTTGTGGCCGGTGATGATTTTCAAAGTGACATGAAATTACTAATAAGAGGAATGTCGCAAAAACGTTCATTTCACTCTATCTGACCTTGTATTATAACCAGGTAAACGTTGTATACAACAAAATTTTACGGAGAAATGTAATTACATGGAAACTGCTGCTGACAAAATATAAAGGGACATTTCTGGAGCACATCACGAAGAAAAACGCTTAGAGAATTTAAAGCTCCCAGGTTATATTTAAAGCATTGGAAGTTGGAGGAAAATCGAGAAGCTTACTTCGGAAGTTTGAATCAAATGATCGCAGAAAAAGGGCCACAATGACAAAGAAGCAAGAGCTCTATAGAGCAATAAAACACAGGAAATTGCCGATAGCCATCGCCGACCGTGTCGAGAAAAGATATGATAAAAGAAAGAAAAAACTTAAATCTTAATATAGCTTTTTCCTCGCAACATTCGTGTACGTTTGTACAATCTATTGGTTAATGTTGCAGTTCGTTGTCTTTATATTCTGTATGGTCTACCATACAGAATATAAAGTAAATATAAATATAAAGTGGGTAATTCCAACACTGAATCAACGACGACCATTTTTTAGAGACGAAGACAGAGAGAGAGAAAGAGAGAGAGACGAAGACAGAGAGAGAGAGAGAGAGACGAAGACAGAGAGAGAGAAAGAGAGAGAGACGAAGACACAGAGAGAGAGAGAGAAGATAACAATACGTTAGCTAGCTACTCATCTTCTCAACTTGCTTGCTTTTGACTCTGTTGAAACCAGGGCACGAAAAGAAGGCAAGGAGAAGGCAACAGAACTGTTGACCTCTCTATTGCCGCAACCGTACAACCCGTTTTCATTTCTTTTTTGTTCTAATAATAAAAGGCAACGTTGACAAGATTTTTACCCACATGGGATTCTATCAGTCAGTTCGGGTTGTCAAAGTTCTGACAAGTACAGTAGGTTTACAGTTTTTATTTAACCCACGCATTCTTTAAACGTAAGCAGCATAGAACGGAAGCAAAAGAGTAGATTTCAACGAGATATGAACCAGAAATTATTTACATTATTTACGAGCGGTCTATTGTCTTCATTTTTTGTTTCGGTTGTAGTGTCTTCCGGCCTTCATCAGGTGCTTGTCGATCCAGATTACATTTTATTGAATCTACTGGGATAAATTATTCCCTTTCCGTCTTATCTCGTCATATTAAGTATTGCTTTCAAATAAATCCATATCTGCATTCCCCCACAAAAGGAAGTGAATTCATAATCCTGTGTGACAAATATGCGTATAGAACTTCAAGTCATAAACAATCTAACTGCTACTGTATTTCATTGTTTTTACATTCATTAAGACTTCTATTTTCTGCTTCTGATGCTACTCTGGTTGAAGTCTTACTCTCAATGCCTTCTTCTTTTTTTTTTTTTTTACTAACGGCCCCTTATCGTATTTATTTCTACGCTAGGCCTACTAAGTAAGTCCTCATGAATATAAACTAGTGGTAAAATTATTGGTGTAAATAATTTATCTATGTAAGTTTTTATGTAAATACTCAGATTTCGCGTTTCATTTTTATATGGTTAGTACTTTGTACTTTTATATGGTTGGCACATAGGATTTTCTTTACCGATTAGCGAATCATCCTTTACAAAAATTGTTAATATATTTGATTATAATAGTTGATTAGAAGAGTTATTAAATTATATGTAAGTTAATAACTTGAGATCGATTTATTATGAAAGAATCTTCATGACTATCATTTAATGAATTATTTATACAAGGATTCAGGTTGATCATACGAATGTGTTAAAACATTATTTTCTAACGATGTTCTCTCCAATGTCCCCTAGATAACTGTCACATCTGTCAATCTTTGAACAACTTATTCAAGGCATGTACATTTTTTAGATATCACTTTAGAGAATAATAACACAGATCCTAATGACAAGGAATTGTTTTCCAGTGTGTTTTTTATTGCTGAGAGTTGCAGTCTTCTTCGTTAATATTGAATCGCACTTCGTAGTACGTCTTTGAAGTCTTTGTAACTGTCTTTATAAATCTCGCAAACTGATCCACCAGACAGATATCTGGGAACTATCTATGAATTATCTAAGTACATTCACTTCCTTTAGATTTCTTTATGTATTGTCCTACCTAATAATTCCTCCCAAACTTTTTATTGTCTACAGTGTTCGAATATCTGTCCTACTGTGTAAATTTCTGGAAATTTAGCGTTCAATCCCCGAATAACACAGCCACGGGCTTATAATCTGATTTGATAGAAAGAGAAAATATTACAAGTATGAATTAGCTTGGAGGAATAAACATATATCGACTTGATACTGAAATTCTAATCATAATTTAAGACTATATATATATGCATTCATTTCTTTAAAATCTTCATCAACAATTCTGATCTGGTTTGGTTTATTTTGTTTTACGGCATATCAACCCCACTGTGTTATTTAATGCTAATAAAATCTTTAAAACAGGTTCGTATGAATAGAATATGTATTCTTTGTAGGAAATCCGTTTATAGATCAGATTTCATTGATATAATTTTGTAAAGAGGGTTTTAGTCCAGAATCAAATGTATTTCTGGTAATTTAAAAAATGCACTGCTGGTATTTTTAATATAAAAATCTATTTTCATATTTTCATAATATTTTGACCGAAGTATGGGATGTTAACAATTTGCCCATAGCTGGAAGTTTAATAGGTGCTATCACCCTGACAACTATTCTGATATCTGTTCTGTGGTGCTGCCTTAAATGGCCGTGTCTATGTCTTTTTGGTTTGGTTTGGGTTGGTTTGATTTGTTTAACGGCATATCAACTCCTTATGGGTCATTTAATGCTGAAATTGAATTTTTTTGGAAGATTTGGTAATTTTTAAAAAATATATTGCTTGCATCCTTAATACAAAAATTTATTTTTATACATTCATAATGTTTTGACCCTGTTTGAGAGTTTACTATCTGCCTATAGCGAAGACACTAATAGGTACTATCACCCCGCGTCAGAGTGGACCTGGGGGGACAACACCAATTAAGAGATGCTTTCACGCTCCTTAAAACCTCCCAGTCAAAGTCTTTGCTGCCGGATGTAGTTTATCGTCATACCCAGGACTACGCTTTAGGAAAAAAGTCTATAAAATTATTATCAATGCCCATTAGTTAAATAATTGTTCTCAGCCAGAATTGAATATATCTCATTCTAAATATATTTGGACACATCCTTTTGTCAGACCTCGATATATGCTTATTATAACTTAGACGAGATTTTTGTTAGCGAATCGATTCTGTATTTATCTCTACGTTGAATCAATGAAAAGGAATAAATGATAAGAAACCCGATGATGGAGTGAATATAAGACGGCTAATAATATTTGTTTTGAAATTGGAGAGCATTTAAATGAATTAAAACGTCCCATTTATAAAGCACGACGACAAAATGAACTAAATCAATCAGGCGTATAAGCGAATTATAAAACAGTCTAAAGAAAATGATATTTATTTGCGTTTGCCAATAGAACATTTTAAAAGCAGTCTAATTTTGTTATTGCGATACATTAATGTAGAACGACACAGAGAAAACAAAAAGTGATATTCAGTCTCTGTTTTTTATGTGTTTCTTTTTATAATGAAATTGGAATTATGTTTAAAATAAAAATAAATTAGTTAAATGTGTATGCCTAGATGGAAGAATACAGGAAAGAAACTAAATGAACAGAAAGAAATAAGTAAATTATAAACTGTTGAATTCGATTTTGTAAGAGCAAAGAAACGTGTTTTAAAATAGCAAAAAAAATTAAAACATTTAAAAGAGGTAAATAGCAAAACAAAAAAAAATGGGAGATAAAAATCTAATAGAAGTTCCGAAATGAAATATTGAAATATAAAAAGATGATTTATATGAGAGCGTAACACAAATAATCGTCTAATTTAAAGTAAGAAATAGTAGCAGCTCACAAAGATGGATGATCATTATAAATGAAGTAATTTTGAATTTTTCGGTGGTCGGTGTTCGAAAACAGGTGAAAGTCCAAGATGCTGGTATTCAAAACAACATGCACTTCCTAATAAAAGGAATGTCGCAAAAAAAATACCAACATTGATTCCTTTCTATTTGACCTTGTATATTAATTAGGTAAAAGTTGTACTAAGATATATATATATATATATATATATATATATATATATATATATATATATATATATATATATATATATATATATATATATATATATTGCATATAAACCACAGGTGTTCTTTTTGGGTGTTGAATAAACACAAATGCGCCCCAGCAAGCGTCTGCAAGAGGGATTGGTTAGTAGACAGGTATCACGAATACGAGTGGCCATATATATATATATATATATATATATATATATATATATATATATACAACAGTGAAGATATAATTATTTTTTTATTTCGTATTTTCATCCGTCTTTACTCTTTACTGTGAAAAAAAAATGAAAAAAAAATTAAATCTTCCTTCTCTGCCACATTTAACGATATATATATGTATAGCTGGCCATTCGTATTCGTGGATACCTGTCTACCAGCCAATCCCTCTTGCAGACGCTTGCTCGGGCACATATGTCTTTATTCAACACCCACAGAGCCCACCTATGGTTTATAATGCAACTATACTGAGCAAACTTTACTTACAGCTTCTGAGAGAGAGAGAAAGAGAGGGAGAGTGTTGTCTACCGTGATCAACAATTTGAAAACGGCCAGCATAACAATGACTTGTACCCAAGAGTTCAGTCTACCCAATTTTGGGTCATCTCGTGGTATAGTTTTCAGGAGATTTCCGCACTTTCCAGAGTGCGACACCTCCAGTCCGACAACATCGGGAAGTCTCCTTGACAAATCGACCATAGTGAGATTCGAACCTGGGTTTCATTGTCAGAATGCGAACTTTCTAACCACTCGGCCACATGACCATAACACACAAACACAGAAATCTTAATCTAACAATATATATATTGTCAGATTAAGATATGAACCGCTGTATCTTAGAAATGATTAAAGATATCTTACTGGAATTTTCTGAGGTGTTTATAAAACAGTTGAACTCTACATTGAGCAATAAGAATGTATAATTACTCTTGAAGCTTAACAAACGAATCGTGATGAAATCGATCATAAACGAAAATGACATATTCATTATTAATTAATGATAGCTAATGATCGGAAGCTCATGAAGGATTGAAATAGAATTCAAATATATAAATATTTTTTCTAGATTCATTCTCCAACTTATCCTCGCGCTTTCTAACTTCTAACATTCTGTCCTGGAATGTCAAGCTGCCTTACAGTTTCACGTATTATTTCATTTTCAAGACTTTTTTTCACCGCTTTTTGGATTATCATAGCTGGAACCCACCTCTCACGAGCCAAACGTTTTATGAATTTTCAAATTGAACTCTTTAGCTCTAAGTTAAAATAGGGATCCTTTTTTGACCTCCTGATCCAGTTTACTTTGCCCTCTTTTCTAAACTTATTCACCGTTCTCTTGATAGCTCTTGAATGAACTTTGAAGATGGAAGCCAGAGTATGAATGTTGGTACCGTTACTGAAGGACTGAATGATCTTTTTCCTCTCACCATTGCTCAGTTGGGAAGACAGTGTATCAACACAAAACGATTTTGTCCTGTCCTCTTTCTAGCCGAATAAATCTAAGAATTTTTCTGTGATTCTTAAGAAAAATGGTGTCAACATAGCTAATCATTTAAAAACCTGGATAACAGCAAATCTATAAATGATTGGCTTGAGTAAAAGTTTGAACAAAGCCACTACATTCAAAGCCTCGGGCACGATCACGTGAGGTTTCGTGCTAAGTAAACATTACATTATAAATAAATTCAACAACAACAACAACGATTACTCTCTTTTGTTACATTAAACATTAAATTACATAACTTAGCATCCTTCAGAGTGTACTTTGATTTTCCTTGTGTATATTCATGAGTCTAAAATTAAAAAAAAAACTCATTATATTTTTACTTTGTGTATCAATAAAACTTGTAAAATAAAATCCTTACATTTCCCTTGATGATGTCCATCAGATGACGAAACTAGTCACTTAAGATAGGTTTTCATTTTGTCTTTATTCACATATGTATATATACACGCGCACCTCTCCTAAAATGATTGCTAACTTATTTTTTTAGCATATTATTAAAGAGTTTTGCAGACATTTGCTGCCACATTACTGAATATATTTTAAGGAAAATCAAAATTTATCATAGATAGATGGAATGATGTGAATAAACTACAGTGTAACCCGGATATAAGAGAGTTGTCGGGACCGGAGAAGAAGTCTCTTATATCCTGGTTCCTCTTATATCCGGGTTTGGTCTATTTTGTATACATTAACACAGGCTCTAATTTGGGACCAGAGAAAATCTCTCTTATATCCGGGTTTCTCTTATATCCGGGTTTCTTATCTCCGGGTTGCACTGTATATATATATATATATATATATATATATATATATATATATATATATATATATATATAGAGAGAGAGAGAGAGAGAGAGGGAGACAGAAAAGAGATAGATAGACAGATAAATAGATAGATAGATATGAGAACAGACAAATAAATAGATAGATCGATATATATATATATATATATATATATATATATATATATATATATATAGATAGATAGATAGATAGATAGATATGAACATACCGAGGTAGATAGCTAGATAGGGATATAGATTATGGTAGAAAACAAAAGATACGAAGATGACTGTGAGAAAAGGTAAAGATAAAGAAGCAAAAAAAAAAAAAAAAACGTAGAATTAACGACTCTGCCTTTTATTTCACGGCGGAAGTTATTAGCTTCCGACCTTTGGCACATTCTTTCCGTTCAGACGACATGAAATGAACCATTTACGTGAAATCACGCATGCGCCCACGAAAGTAAAATCGAAATAAAAAAGAAAAAAACAAAAGGCTTCCCAATTAGCTTTTTTGTTTCATTTTCTAGATTAGCTCAAACAGATCCGAGGACTATAGATTCGATAAGAAGTCATTCTGCTGCGAATGAAGCGACAAAAAAAAAAAAAATAAATAAATAAATAAAATATGGATTGTGATGATGGGAAAAGACGTTGCTCATACTGACTTTGAGAACGAACGGTATGCTAAGATACATTGTGCTTTATTTTTGTCAGCGGAACGTTTAATTTCTGCTAAAGCAGAACTAGTAATAAGAATGCAATTACGCAGGCTGCTTTCGCCCATTAAGCTTTAATGAGAAAGGAGCATCATTTGATGCGAAAAATTGTTCGGATTTTATTCTGCGTATCCAAATATCTGAAACATTTATAATATATAGGATGAATGAAAAGTATCTCCATATTTTATGTACTATAGACTTTCCCGTCTTGTAAAAATTATAGTTAAACGGAAGGGACCATCATACATAAATAGAGATTTACTTTTCAATCACCCTATATATTTCTTAATGAAACGAAGTGTACTAAAGTGTATATAT
>CAHIKZ030000335.1:1040000-1065000 GCA_903632075.3 Acanthosepion pharaonis | reverse complement strand
TCAGACTCCGAAACTTCTGCTGGAGAGAAGGCAAGGTTCCTCGGAACATGCTCAATGCCAATATAACCACCCTGTATAAAAACAAAGTCGACCTTAGTGACCGCAATAACTACCGGTTGTATCTCCCTGTTAAGCATTGTTGGAAAACTATTTCACTGGGAGGTTTTTACGCGACACCAAGTTCTTGCTGTTCACATCTAACCAGAATCTCAAATGTGGATTTAGGACTAATAGATACACAGTTGACATATTCTTCTCTTTATCTTAGCTCCTTGATAAATATCGTGAACAACAGATGCCACTATACATTATAAATAGATCGATCTCTCAAAAGTGTTCAACTTTGTTAAACTGAAAGGATTGTTGTAGTTATTAAATAAAATTAGCTGATCATCATCACTTTCTTTCACGAGAATATACAGGGTGTAGTCAGCTACGGTGGTGAAAATTCAATGGTAAATTATTCCACTTGGCGCGCCTGGGGCAAAGACCCAGCTGCGTACAGTACTCATCAGAGTAATGGTGTTTGCTGATGACGTATCTCACACCACGCAGACCAAACACAACCTCGAACAGCAGATTAGTCAGTTCAACAATGCCTGTAAGGGATATGGGCTAGCAATTAACAATCAAATAGAAACATCATGAGTCAAGATGCTTCTGCCTCTCTATCAATCAGCTTTGACGCCGTGGTTCTTGAAGTCACATATCACTTTACATATCTCGGCTCTACCTTCACCAACAACCTATCGCTTGACATGAAAATTGATAAACGCATCGATAAAGCAGCATCAATGATGAGTAAATTGAGCAAGAGAGTATATATAACAGCAGTCAGTAGACCTTGCGCGCCAAACTAAATTTATTCCAGGCCTGTGTCTTTAGTAATCTGCTTTACGGCAGTGAGACTTGGACAGTACACGTCACCCAGTATAAACCACATGGAAAGCTCTCATCTCCGCTGCCTAAGACGTATCCTCGTTATCGCTCTGGAGAAAGTATGCATCTTTTTTCTCAACGTTATCTTCGATGGTTGCATCACATTCCTTGATTGAATGACGGCTGTATATATATTTACATCATGTACGGTGAGCTGGACACAGGACAAGGTCCGGTAGTCCGCCTCTGCATTACGTTTCAGGCTTGTTTGCAAGAGGGTCATGAAATTCATAGGCCAGGATTATGGTAGCTAGGAACAGCTAGCAGACAATCAGATCTGCTAGCAACATACTGTTCAAGGAAGAGAAGTATAAGGCAGGAAAAAGTGGAAATCAGCTATTTGAGATAGAGCGTGAAGCACAGAGAGCAATCTCAGACCTTTATTTAAGAATACAGCTTCGTTTTTCATACCTAAAGAAGAGAGTGTCATGCAAAGATTAGACTATTAAGCCACTACAGACGCTGCTCGAAAAAGGACAGAATTTTTTAACCAAACGGTTCCACTACCATTATCTCGGGAGATATATCGTGGCCTACTACTCTTCCACCTCCTCCTCCAACATATAAACCTGCCACTACTTCTACATATAGTGTTACTCAGTTAAATTCCACAATTTTTATCTACTTTCTATTCCATTCTCTCAAAATTATTTTTCATGCTAAGCATGTTGCCTTTTGTAGTCTTTCAGAAGGTCATTTTTAATATTAAGAGAATTCTGGTTAAGTAAATGACAAAATGTAGAAAAACCGATGTAATTCGTTTCATCTGATAAAAGGACTTAATCAGACTATTGTTCATATTAACTGAATTTTAGATACTATCCGAAAAACTGTCTTGCAGACATTTTTTTTTAATAATAATTTGTATTATAAGCCAGTGTATATATATATATATAAAAAGATTTGAAATTCACAACATTTTTCAATTCACTGAAAAGAACGTTAAACATTTAAAAGTTTTGGGAAGAAATTATTAATCTCATTGACAATTATATGTTTTGAGTGATACCTGATCTTCTTTATGGAATAAGGTATATATATATATATATATATATATATATATATATATATTCTTTTTATAGATAGAAATATTTAAGTAATTGTTCATTTACCGGCCTGAATGTCCGAGAAATTTTCACAGAAAATATTCGTCCTCGGACAAGATTCGAACCTGTATCCTATGCGGAACCGTCATTTAGCTTGACGTGCCCTTAACCCATTTGGCTACAGAGGAGCGTTCGGTTAGTAAGGTCGAATTTACTGTATTTGAACTTTAATCTTCGATGAATCTCTCACATACATTCATATCTGCTTATTGCGTATCAAATGTAAACAAATGACGTCAAACATTATAAAATGGACAAAGTCAAACAATTATTTTAAGACATTTTTATGTTTATACATTATTTTTATAGATTGAAGTTCATATACAGTAAATTCGACCATGCTGATTGAATGCTCCTCTGTAGCCAAATCGGTTAAAGGCACGTCAAGCTAAATGACGGTTCCGCATCCTGTCGGAGGACGAATATTTTCTGTGAAAAATTCTCGGATTTTCAGGCCTGAAATTGTTGTTTAATACTGTGTATTATAAACAAAGCATTTACTTAAATATTCGTATCTATAAAAAAGAATGTATAAACATAAAAATGTCTTAAAATAATTGTCGGACGATGTCCATTTCATAATATATATATATATATATATATATATATATATATATAGGAGAAAGGTAATATAGAGTTAAAGCGTCGGGTATAATTTAAAAGTGAAATTAACTTACTAAGGCGAATATGTATAGAACGTGCACTAATTTCTGAGTCTTTGCGAAGGTTCTTACAATATTTCACCATTCTTATCAAATCTGATATCGCCGTGTGTGATTTAAGAAAAAAAAACAGCAGCAATAAAACAAATTGTATTTGGGAAACCGAAAAGATCGGACGAGCAATGAGTCTAAACACGTTGGGCGCCAGAAATTTTAAAAAGATAAAATTCAGTGGCATTACATCTTCAGTGTTTCTCCTAATTGTAATGCATAAATGCAGCGGTCATTTACATAATTATGGTTGTCCCTCCATCTCTCCCTGGATGAATTATCGTCTAAATTACGCAAAAATGTAAACAACACTGACAACTCATTTTTAAGAGATATATTTACCAAAATTACACAACAATATAATGAAATACAAAAGTGTAAATTCATTCAATAAAATCGCCAATCGCTTCAACCAAGGGATCGTGATGAATTCGGAATCTTTTGAAATTCTTGTGAGCAGTCTCCTTGTTTAAGTTGATGAATTCTGCCATAATCCTTGTTTTCAGTTTATCTTTGGTGTTACAAGGAGTTTTCTTGATGTCTTGCGCAACGGCGCCCCACACATTATAACTAAAGGGGTTGCACTTAGGTGGCCAGATGTAAGTTGTGATTTGGTCAAAGAAATTGTCTGAAAGCCATGATTGTGTTTTCTTGTTTGTTTGGCATGGTTTGGGGTCCGATTGTCAGATATAGGGCTTTCCAGCAGCCACCCTCTTGACTCAAGGTAGCACTATCTCCACAAAACACGATGTTGGCCTCCATGTTGAGTTTGACGTCCGGATGGAAGATGAATGGAGGCATAACGTCTTCATCACTAGTGATCACTCCAAAAAATTTTTAGTCACCACTAGAATCATCCACCTCTTTCCAAAACATTCAGCACTCTCCTCAGATTGACATTCAAACACTCTGAAATATTCGTATTGGATCTTCCAGCACGAATGCCAAGCAGTGCAGCATGACGTTTCCAAATTTCTATCGGAGTTAATAGCGTCATAGTACACTTACTAATATTAGTACTGATCCTAATACATTGTGCAGTCGACAAAATAAACACACACACACACACACACACAATATATATATATATATATATATATATATATATATAGGCAGCATATCTTCATTGAAACATGTTTCATTGAATAATATAGACTTATTGTGTCTACTTATTTTTATACTGATCCTTTCCGGTTGTCTAATCAGTTTTTTGACGTTAAGATGAAATTCATCATGGAAAAAACACTAGTTTTTCATTTACAGAGGTGAATTGCTAAGAAAAAAAATTAATGTCGTTTGTAGTTGTGATTTTTTGTAAACACGTACAAAAACCACCGCTATCACCCCTGAAGATACTCTCGGATGAGATTGAAAGTACATGGGAAAATCAAAATGAGAATAAAAGAAAAGACAATAAAAACTAAGGTTCCTGCTTTAATGAATTTATTGTCAATATTAAGAAATCTATAAGAGAAATTGGGAGATTCAAAATAAAAATAAATAAGCATATGTCCTGATTATTCAACCAACCATGCTTGAATTAAGATGTTCTGCCTAAATACACAAATACTCACGCACACACATACATACATACATACATATATATATATATATATATATATATATATATATATATATATATATATATAGTATTTACATTAGTCGGATTATTGTCCTCATCTTTGTCGCCATATTTTTCACTACGTTTCGGCCGTTGTACGCTCCGGCCTTCTTCAGGTGGTTGGAATTTCGAACTGAACCCTTTATTTCGATCACTTGGGTAGACTGTTCTAGTTCCACGTGCCATGTTTGATGGATGTCAGTTATCAGTTATCACCTGTTAATTTTCCCTCTGAAAAGGACACATGGCACAGTGGATAAAGGCGTTGGTTATATCCAGTGACAGACCCAAAAAAGGTTAGTTCAATACCTGGTTAAGGCAGTGGAGAACTTTCAGAGGGAAAATTAGCAGGAGATAACTGATAACTGACATCCATCAAAACATGGCACGTGGAACTAGAACAGTCTACCCCAGTGATCGAAATAAAGGGTTCAGTTCGAAATTCCAACCACCTGAAGAAGGCCGGAGCGTACAACGGCCGAAACGTAGTGACAAATATGGCAACAAAGATGAGGACAATAGTCCGACTAATGTAAATACTGTACATAATACCTCATCTCAGAAATATATATATATATATATATATATATATGTGTGTGTGTGTGTGTGTGTGTGTGTGTGTGTGTGTGTGCGTGCATGTGTGTATGTGTGTTTATATATATGCATATCGATAGATAGATAGACAAATAAAGATATAGATATAGGTGGGAGAGAGAGAGAGAGAGAGAGAGAGAGAGAGAGCAATACTGAGAAATATATATTGTTGGTGATCGGTCCAAAGACAGTTAATACTTGTACAATATTTGTGTTTTTCTCATTTCCAACAAGAACCACCTGAAGTCATGCTATAGGGCATTTGTATCATAACAGCCAGAGAGATCGATATGGAGTTGTCATTTTTAGAAATTTTCAATTACTAAGTTCCTTTTAAGCAGCATCATTACGGATGAACTTGTTCTGATGTTCCATATATTCTAATATCCTTTTTCGTGATGTCAGAGTGTTTTGAATCGCAATCTAGGCCTTGACTCGTCGCAGTCGGCTCTCGGTAATCCTGTGTCGGAACGTTCGGTTGTAACATCAAATGAACACCGGCTACTTTTTTTTCTATCTTTTCTTTTTTTTTATCTTTTAAAATTTTATTCTTCTGTGTTGATGTTAGTAGACGGCCTAAGGCCAAAGAGATGTTCTAACAGGGACAATGCAACCCTGATGATGCCACTGCTACTGTCACATTTTCGTTTGGCGTTTTTACGGTTACAACTACTTCTTAAGCTTATGATACTGAAGGGTGGCATTTTCTTTCTATTGAACTTAAAGAATCAATCATGTCAGCCATTCATCTCGGAGAGCTCAGTCCGTTCCCACCTCTTCGTTCGTATCCTTTCTTGATCTTTAGTAGTTTTCAGTATATATCTAGGCATTTTATTTATTTTACATATATTCCCTTTTTTATTTCCCTTCGGCTCTCCAACCTTACTGTATTTTCTACTCTTCAAATTCGTTTTATTTTTTTTCTCTCGACCCTAAATCTTCCTTGACAGTGGGTGTAATATTAAAAAAAAAGAAAAAAAGTCTCACATAAACAGATTATTCCGTTCTAGTTTCTCTCATATTATTTGATTTAAAAAAAATATTTCTTTTCCAAGCAAGGCGATATTACCACTGAGACGCAATAGGGGTGACTGAAAGTGAAAGTGATTGAAAAGGCTAATGAGAAGAAAAGAACATAATTCAGGAAGAGCGAATATGGCGTTTGACGTTGCTTTTAAATTTTTGAAGATCGTAGGAGACAGGGCAGGAAAAATACTGGATGAGAAATTTGATTAAATAAAATATTAAAACAAGTTACGTTTACATTTACCAATTCATGCAGTCGAGGTGCCTAGGAGGAAAAAAACATTAGAGTAAGTATCATTTAAATATATATAGAAAAGACAAGGGGGAATATTTATAGAAAATAGAAAAGAAATATTTATATGAAAATACAAATATTTATAGCAAAAACAAGGAAATATTTATAGGAAATACAAATATTTATAGAAATGACAGGGAAATATTTATAAGAAATCCAAATTTTTATAAGAAATCCAAATAGTTATAGGAAATCCAAATATTTAGAGAAAAGACAAAGGGAAATATTTACAGGAAATCCAAATATTTATAGAAATGACAAAGGGAAATGTTTATAGGAAATACAAATATTTATAAGAAATCCTAATATTTAGAAAAAGACAAAGGAATATATTTATAGGAAATCCAAATATTTAAGGAAATGACAAAAGGGAAATATTTATAGGAAATATAAATATTTAATGGAAATACAAATATTTATAGTAATGAGAAAAAGAAATATTTATAGGAAATCTAAATATTTAGAGAAAGGACAAAGAGAAATATTTATAGGAAATCCAAATATTTATGGAAATGACAAAAGGGAAATAATTATAGGAAATATAAATATTTATAGGAAATCCAAATAGCTATAGAAATGACAAAAGGGAAATATTTATAGGAAATATGAATATTTATAGAAAAGACAAACGGAAATATTTACAGAAAATAGAAATATGCATATATATATATATATAGAGAGAGAGAGAGAGAGAAATATTTATGGAATAAACAAAGGGAAACCACGTTATTTTTATATCTTTTAAAATTATTCTTTGCTTATATATTATGTTCAGCAAGATTTACTTAATACAATACGAAACCAAGCGAAATGAAATAAAAGTGAAAGTTTGTGTTTTGCCGATCTTACTAGAACCTGCTTAAAAATTAGTATTCAATATCCCGAATTTTCGTTAGACTCAAATATTAATCTCTAGCAAACATAAGAAATATGCAACTATTACTTCCATGAAGTTAAACGTATTAGAATTCAATCACTTTTCAATATGTAATACAATAATGGCTGAATACTTGTTTCCGAACACGCCCGTCTACTAGAGTGACTAAACAATCCTTGTTGTAGACCTCTAATCAGGTACAACTGTATTTGTTTAACACACACAGTGTATACTGCATCTATGCTGAGCGAACCATAGTTACAGGTTATGAACAAATCCATTACACTGAAACCATTGGTCAAGATGACTTGTGTCATCTTGTTAGAAAGACTATCGATGGCTTCCGAACAGTTCTGTCTTCACTCACATGCCTTGAATCAAACTGGGGTATGGTTTTCAAGCAATGACAAGAATAGAACCTGAGTCCGATGGAGGAAAGCGAGCCACTCGGACACGCACCCATAACTCAGCCACTCGACCATCAATAGTTCATACAGAATATTATCATATCAGGGAAATTGTCAGTGGAAGTAGACACGTCTTAATATCATGAAAATCTACATAGGAAATACTGAACCCCGCTTAGGCTCAACCACCAACCTACGATACTGGTAATAAATGGGAAATTAACACATCGAGGAAGCTCTTTTTTTGACATCTACATGTTGTGTATAACATTTATTCTTGCACTATATTTTCTCAACATGTTTTTCCGCGACGTAGTATAATTGCCACCCAGAGTCTCTCGTCTAACCTTCATTTGTAATGACTATTTTAACAATTTATCTTTTTTCCATTATCTGTAACTTCCCTTTTTTCCAGTTCTTTGAATAACAGTCCAGTTTAACACAACTAAATTTTACGTTTTACGTATGACACTCACCCATTCTGATATCTTTATTTACTGTTTTCTCCACTTTGGATTTTACTGCCACCCCTCTCTCTTTCTATCTATCTCAGTTTTTCTCATCTATCTATCTATCTATCTATCTATCTATCTATCTATCTATCTATCTATCTATCTATCTATCTATCTTTTAGCGGAAGATCTAGCCGAGGTCAAACTGATGAATACGTAGATAATGACATATGCATAGTCGTGATCATAAACTAAAAATTCTAAACACAGGAAAAGAAATTCAACAATATTGAATGCTTGTTTGAGTAGCAAAATCGTTTTGATCAATCTATCTCTCTATCTATGTATCTATGTCCGTTTAGATATATCAGTCTATGTTTGCTCAGATCTATCTATCTATCTATCTATCTATCTATCTATCTATCTATCTATCTATGTATGGCAAATGTTATACATACATATATATATATATATATATATATATATATATATATATATATATATATGCTACATTGGGACATGCAAGTTACCACGATGAAAAAACATATTTGTTTTAACGTCTAAAGATATCTCATACGGTGGTAACGATAGATAGATATATCTATATCTATCTATCTATCTATCTATCTATCTATATATATATATATATATATATATATATATATATATATATGTGTGTGTGTGTGTGTGTCTTTGTGCGTGTGTGTGAATGAGGGTGTTATGGACATACACAGACACACACACACATATATATATATATATATATATATATATATATGGGTGTGTTATGGACATATATCTTATTTTTCCTGTATAATGTCAAACCACTCTCCTCACCATTGGGTGACCAGACATGTTTGGTCTTATCTGGATTATGTCGTTATGATGGAGAGGATCGCTGTGTTGCACAGACATCACTCATCTGACATCGTCTGTATTTTCTATTTTTGCTTTACATAGGCCATTAACGGGATGAGACAGAAGATACGGAGGTATGTGCAGGGGTGTTATCCTCGTAATCGCGTGGACATCCGTGGTCGCCATGACAGGCGTAATGTAGTGGACAACGCAATCAAAGAGACTATATTTAGGGCATTGTCCATGCTGTCCGTTTTCTAAATGTAATATTTTTAACAAAATTGCGCAATTAGGGCGTCCCCCAAGACTCACTGCTTGATCCTATCTCATTTCTACTTGATATTCTCAATTTGGTCAAGAACATTTTCTGATGGGCTGATGATAACGCTGTTTATCGGTGCAACTATAAAGATCTACAGGGTCGGTTCCTTGCACTATTCTAGAAAGTTCCTGAATCATCCGGCCATACCCAAGAGATATATTCGGCCAATAATGGAATATTGCTACCATATCTGAACTGGGGCTTCACAATCTTCAATTTAAAACTTTGGCAGACTTCTAAAAACTTTACACCGTCTTGTGGGCGAGGAATTATTTTAAATAAATGGATGGGTATGCAATGGAAAGACTAAAGTAAAGGAAACCTCTCTGAGTAAATCACTATGCAATAATATCAATTCCATGTAATTTTGTTTCGATCATTACACCACCAAACAAGGCGACAAAACCACGAAGATGTCAAGGATTACTAAGAGTGAAAGAGAATGAGGAAACTGTAGTGAAGAGAAAGGACAATAAAAGTAGAGGTTTCATGAAGACAGAAGATGGCGAATGACGTTGCATTTAAATCTTTGAAGATCGTAGATGGCAAGGAAGTAAGAATCCGGAAGAAAATTCCACAGGCAAGAAAAGAAACTATTAGAATAGAAGTAACGGTTATATCTAGCTATTCTAAGAGTATAACGATAAGGCCAAGTTGCTAGTCTAGTGTTACGCTTACATTCATAAAATTATGGTACCAAGAAGAATTCTGAAAACGTTTTCATAACTTACGAACATATGGTGATAAATGAATGGAATCAATTCGAAAGTTTTCATCGGAATCTGGCCCGAATGTCTGATCAATTAACATTGATTTAAATGTAGAGATTTAAGTGTCAAAATATCGTTAAAATCAAAAAGCTAGAACATTAGAAGGAAGAGCACAGCACATACCAGTTATGAAGAGAATATGTAAAATAATCATATATAAAATGATAGCTTATGTTCCCTTGACTTTATTAATTTAAGCGCAGTACTTTATTGACAAGGTCTTTCAAATTTACATATTAATTCGCTAAATGTAACCATAATTTATATACTAACAAATTTTTCCTTGCAGTACTCGCTTGTGGGACTATCTTCCTACTCCATGTATTTCGGCCAACTTTAAAAAATAAATAAATGCAATGTCAATAGTTATCTACTGTCTTCCTGATTATTCTGCTATTGTTTTCGCTCCTTCATAATTTGTTCTGTTTCTTGATTCTTTCACACACAGTAACCCCTTGTGTCATAGTGGCTTTTCGGCGTTTTTAAAAAAAAATCATTAAAATACACACTGCAATAATGATGAGTTATTCTTGATAAGAATGTCATTAAATATGGAAAAAAATTCGAAACATTGTGACACTAGGAATTTAAAAGCGTCAAAAGTTGCCAGATACACAAATTCCATAACAGGAGATAACGAAATTGTAACATAAGAATTATCTATTATTTTAAGAAGAGACATTAAAATTTTAAGAGTTGCAGCGGGCAAACGACAAACGTTGGCAAAAATATCCTTATAATACTTTTAATATAACATTGCTTCCATATCTGGCCTAGTGCTCCGGTTATATATCTTGAGAATCTTGGTAAAATCAAGAGTCTGTAATATTAGCGGTCCTGACCTAGCATCTCGACTTTAGTTACGTTCCCATCTTTCTATAAATATATTCATTCTAATTATTTTAATTGGTTTTCGTTCTTGGTACGATCGCTCGAATTTAAACCTCCTATTAAATTGGCAAATACGTCTCACTAATACCGTGGAATTGACTAGATCTAACCGTAGGTTCTACTCTAATAGTTTCTTTTCTCGCACTTCTCGTCTGTATAATTATCTTCTGATGCCATGCTTCCCTTCAACTTGCAATTTTCAAATATATATGCAACGTCAATCGCACTCTTCTGTTTTCCTGAAATTATGTTATATTTGTCTTTTCTGCTCATTCGCCTTTTCATTCTCTTTTACTTATATTAACCCCTTGCGTCTTAGTGGTATTATCTTCTTTCATGTGGTGAAATGATTAAAAATGTTATTCTATCTTCAGAAATTTATTCAATATTGATAATTAAATGCTCTTCACGATTCGTTTATTTATTACTATTTTAAAGTCGCCCTATCGGTTGGCAATTAAGCTCGACGTTGCTTAACTTCTGCGATCGTATGGGAGCTGACGATTCAACCTGTTGTAGCCGTAAGCCTATTATTAGATTAGAAATGAGATTGGGGGAGAATGTAATAACATATATAGCTCGGCCGATTTTTTTTATGCATATCAGGTTCAAAGTAACTTAATCTTGGCCGTAGAAAGAGTGAAGTGTATTTGGTAGCCACCCGTTAAAGCAATAGTAAACATCAATAAATGTCAATTGAGCATTTCGAAAGAAGAAATGTTCAGAAAGTGATAAAAACAACAAAGGACAATGAAACTTCTCAGAATGCATCGATATATGATACAACTTTATCTTTGTTTATCGTCTGAGAGACTGACAAAAATAAAACTGTAAAATTCACTATACAACTAGCATCGGGTAAGAGCAAATATATTCCATATTCAGATCAATACGGGCATAGCTTTCAAAATAAGTGTTGTATGTAAAACATTCAGACATTATGTTAATAAAACTTATATACTCAGCGTGCTTCAACACAGACGTCTACTCTCGCATGAATTTCATCGCAGTACGCCTCAATATCTAAATCTCAAATATTGTATTTTTTAAAACTATAATTCAGTCAATACAAGGCCAGAGACCCAATAAAAGTAGTGGTTTAATGTTAAAATCGTAACGGGGAATATATTGTGTAACACGAACATAAGAGAAGGCGGTTGGAACTCAAGGTTACAATGATAAATAGGACAGATAAAGATTGACTGGTAATTTGAAAAGGTTAAGCTTGTATCGTTTAGGGAAGCAAACATGCAGGGGTCTGTTTCAAGACTGGCAGTTATTGGGAAAAATCGGTGTAATGGTAGGAGTCTTACTAAGTCAGAAAATGGCCGAATGCTGAAAAGCTTATGAGAATATCTAATATTTTGAATTCACATCGTTATCAGCGGAAGCAACAACACAAAAAGCGAAATATGAATTAGAGACTCTAAAATAAAGCAAGTACGAGATTTTAATAATTTAATGAACATTGAGGATGGATAATATGAAATTTGCATAGATAATATGCTTTGTAAGTGTTAAAGAATTTATTAAGAAACTACACCATTTAAAGTTCAATTTGAGACTTATCAAAGTAATTTTGGGATTAAGCAAGTTCATAATGAAATAGCCAAGCTCAAAACGGAATAGTCAAATTCGAAATTGGACATAGAAAATTTCAAATGGGATAGTCAAATTCAAAATGGGATGTAGCAAATTCAAAATAAAATAGTCAAATTTGAATTGGGACATAGCAAATTCAAAATGGAATAGTCAAATTTAAATTGGGACATAGCAGATTCAAAATGAAATAGTCAAATTCAAAATGAAATAAGCAAATTTAATTTGGGACTTAGCAAGTTCAAAATGAATTAGGCAAATTCAATTTGGGACTGAGAAATTATTTTGTTAAAAAAGACTTTAAAATTAAATATTTTCATGATAAAATAATAATGTTCAACTAAACCTTGCTATTTAAATGTTTTATCTTCTAGGAGCAACCAATAAATCAGGAAAGTTCATGAAAGGTGTATGTTCTTTAGATGCAACTTTCAGTGCTTAAATTTTTTTTACCATACATATGTTTTTCAAACTCTGTCTTGATATATGCATTCAGTATTTCCTTGCTGCTTTTTCTTAGGACTTTTGAAATTTTCCCTGTTGTTTCCGAAATCATTTAATTTTGAAAAACTCTCTCTTATTCTCTCTTTTTTAATATTATATACAGTCTATGCATCTCTTTCTTTCTTCTTCTCTTCTCTCAGATTGTCTTACCAATGAAGTGCCAGAAACTGTAACTTTGACACAAATTTATCCGTTCAAGAATAGCCTCTTGTCAGGAAATGATAGTAAAATCTGCGCAACGCTGCGCTCCGATTTTTAATTATCTGATTTAACACCCAGTTGATTTTTTTAATCCATGATATCTATTTATTGAAAAGCGCAGATAAATTCAAAACATTTTTCATAATGAATCTGCTTTGTCCCAATTCAAATTTGCTTATTTCATTATGAATTAGCTTAGTCCCAAAATGACTTTGCTTAGTACCAAATTGAACTTGAAATTTTATAGATAGTTTCCTGAAAAAGAAAGCACTGAAATATTATTTAAAACAGGTCCTCCTACATGGCTGTGAATGCTGGAAAATAGAAGAAACGAGGTAAAATATTTTTTTGCCATAGAGAAGGATGCTCAGAATAATATGGACTGAAGATGTGAGTAACGACATATTTTATTGAAATTCTAACAAAGGGTACACTGAAAATTAGAACCACAAAGAAACAGGTGAAGTTTCCAACGCACATAATGAGAAAAGATTAACCGACATTAACAGGGCATATTGAATGTAAGAGGAACAGATGAAAGCTGCAATAACCTATCTAATGAGCTTCTGGATGTCAAAACAGAGTTGACGATGGATAGCAGAAAGATAAAAGTTACTAAGTTGCTAAAGCGGACAGGAGTTACTGCACAGCCATGATTACTCACATCAAAAAGGTACACAGAAGAAGTCCCCCTTAAAAATCGGCATTTTCTTTCTAGATTTTAGAATTTTATATATAGTCAGTATAATTTTATTATCGCCTTAATCCATGTTTATTTTGTTCCATAATCACTATGAAATCCTACACTTCTGATCGTAATGATCAATAAATAGAAGATTCGGCCATTTTCGTTTACCTTAAATTGAAGCCTACATCTTTGTATGGTGGTTCATTAATATTACGCATTGTTTATACTTACTCATTGCAATTTTCTTTATTCCTTAATTAGATGCTCTGAGTTCAGATTCGAATTTGACTTAAGGCCAATGTCAATTACACGGTCATCAACTAGCTTCCAGCAACTAGTAATTTTAATGAGAATATAATAAAAAAAGGCTTAAAACATAGAAAATATAATACCTAATGGCTTACATGACAGACTTTTTGTCTTCCATCCAATGGTTTACAAAGTATAGAATTGCTCGTAAGGAAATAGAAGAAAAGGAAAAAAATCTGAAATGGAGATAGGAAAGGAATATGAGATTGATAGGTATAGATAGAGAATGAGCAAAAGAGAAAGGGAGAGAGAGGGGTGAATGGAAACAAAGAAAGAGAGAGAAAGAGAGCGACATAGGGATAGAATATGGCCGCTTCCATCTATCTCAGCTGTCAACTGAATTGTACTCAAATCGTTTTGATTGATTGTAGCGCCATCAATCTTGTAACTTTTCTCCTACAGCAAATTAAAATTAGTGCTATCTTCAGTATCTTCACGTTTACTGATGAGACCAAAGTGTCTGCGTTAGTTGCGCTGCTTTCAGCAAAGTCGTTATAAGATGAAAGCCAAAACGAAATGATAAATAAAGTGTTTGTCTTTGATTTCATGCCAATTCAGTTTTCAGTATCAGCGATTGCGTTTCAGAATCTATGTAAAAGCCTTATGAAAATGAGAATATAAACATTCAGGTCATGTTCCTCGTAATCTCCTGAGTTCCAACATAAATGATCACGGGCAAATAATTAAAATAGAACTTCAATCAATGAAATTAAATAGAAATGCTTAGCAAATTTATTATATCTTACGATTTGTTATATATTAATATATACTTATTTAGTAGCACTTAAATTTCTTTAATATAGGTATATATATTGCTGCATATTATCACTCAATCCATCTCGAAATATATTTTATGAGGTTTGAATCATGATAGCTATTTCTGTATTTCGCTGCTTGAACCATTTTCTTAATAAGGCAATGTTGAGGTTAGCCACTCCCTTATAAGAAAATAAATCCGAGATTCAGTGACCGAACTGTTAGCATTACTCTATGTTGAAATTTATAAAATCTTATTTGTAAAACGTTTTTAGGAAAATATGTTTTTCAAGTCCAAGAAATGTTACCGTTCTTTCAAGTGTTTTGATGTTTTCGACTTTAAGGTACTTGGGAAAGTCGACAGAAAGTCTTACATGTGCTATCAATTTTCGTTGTCGCTACTATAGGGAATTTTTCAAGTGATGTGGTGTTTGCTATTTGGTAAGGTTCTTTGTGATTCTTTAGTGACAGTCAAAGAGATTGGACGAAGGACTTACCTTCTTCAAGACTCATAGGTTTGGCTGGTTTGATTTCCTTGTTACTGCTTATCAATCTTTTGTAAATGATCTAAAGTCGGCAAAAATAGCCTAGCTACAAATTTATCCAAATCAAAACAATCGGATACACAAGTGGAAGCTTTTAGTTTCGATCTAAAATTTGCCACCGAATTACCGAAAAATCATATCACAGATTTCACGATTAAAAACCACCAACACAATGACGCGGATTTCAATAAAAGATACATCCAGGGTCTAATTACAACCACACTCGAAAAAACAAATGAAATCACACTTACCTACAGTTATATAAAAGCCTTAAAAATATCAAAAACCATAAACATTCATATTTCCCCCTCGGACAAATGCGGTGGAACTATAATCATGAAAAACATATTTATCTAAAAATATATATATATATTGTTGTAGAGTAGTTTTCACAGTGGAGGCTTGTATTTCAATAAGTCGTCCTAAATTAGGTTCGACGTACAATACGTTAGGAACTTGAAATAAGAGTTAATGACGCAGCAAACTAGTTGTGATGGTTGATACTTCAATGTCCGACATCGACTGACTCACTCAACACCACTGAGCCCCACTGGCGACCGCTGCTACTACTACTACTACTACTTATTATGTGTGGGAGAGTCTATTAATAATAGAATAGGTACGTTCAGGTATGACAATTAAGAAACATCTTTTCCATGACGACAATAGCCACGAACATATAAATCAACACACGGTCATAAAAAAGACAAAAAATTAGAAACGAAACGAAGAAATTACTAAAAAATGAAGACAATTCCTGGCTAAAACTCATCAAACACCACCTGAAGACATCCACACTTTACGGATTATAAAATTGCACAAGCCTGATAATCCAATCAGACCCATTACATCAGGAATAGGCAGCACACCACATAAATTAACCGGAACATTAACCAGACTTTAACACCACGTCTTGGTACAATTAGCTACTATCATATAAACAAAAACTCTAGTGAACTTTTAATTAAATTAAAAAAGCAAATGGACATCAAAAACAAATTTAGGACTAGTTTAATTATAAAATATTTATACTCAAATATCCCTGTCTAAATTTACTAAAAATACGCTTAATTAAAACAAAACCTAAATTACATATTCCTACACATAAAATCATAAAAATGTGCCATTTAATCACCAATCAATGTTTTTCGCCTTCGATAACATTTTTTTAGACATAAATTTAGCTTTCATGTCAGAGGCGTTTTGGCTTGTCTATGTTTCGAATTTCTAAAATGTGGTCTTTTCAAAACTCAAAAGTATTTTACCAAAATATTCTTCTTATTTTAGATATATCGATCTTCCTTTATTGAGATACCCACATGACATAATTTTACCTAATCTTGTTAACAAAGTAAATAACGCCAAATCCACCTTTGAATCTAACAATTCTTTTCCTTTCCTATATATGCTGCACAGAAATAATAACTACAGTTTGAAGTATACAGAAAAAATATCAACAAGAATGACTTTGTATTCCCACAACTTAAACAAGATCGAATCGGGAATAACTATGGTATTTTATTTAAGAGCACTAAGAATATGCAGCCCCCGATATTTACCCAAAGAATAAATATACATAGAAAATACTTTCAAATTCTTCAATATCTTTATTATATCACGCACAATGTTAAAGAAAGCTATGCAAAATATACGACAATGAAAGGATAACATTACTGACATCAACAAACAACATAAAAACCGATACATAATACTACCTACTAACTCCATAACATCCACTATCCTAACAATGTATCTACCTAAACAACATCAAAATAATTACGACACATTAAAAACTATCATGGATATGGTGAAAACTAAAAACACGCATAGCAATAATAATTCAGAACCAGGTATATATAAAATGAATGCCAGAACTGTTTCTCATATTACACTAGGGGACCTTGACGATATTTTTAAAAACGTATTTATGAATACAAAATGGACCTTATACACAACAAATTATTAAATGCATTAGTTATACATAGAAACAAATTCAACCGCAGCTTTGTTGTAAATTAGGCAACACTTATTAAAAGAGAAAATAACTTACTTTGAAGGAAAATTCTCGAGAGTGTTGCTATTGTCTTATCAAAATATAAATCTGCACCCTGCACAACATCTTCATTCCTGAAAGAATTACTTCTTTCCCAAGCCAATATACATGACTACAAACATGTTAAAACAATTAAAAGAAATCAGTTAAATTCATAATCTTATGTTATTCAAAATATATAACACATAAATTAATCCCAAAATAAAATAATTTAAATTTTAAATTAATTAGAAAATAACACTTATTCACTTTCATTTACTGGACGATAGCAAGTTTTAGAGGACATGAAGTGACATAATCCAATATTGTGTAACTTCATGTCCTCCATAACTTACCTGAAATTTCAGTTCATCTGATGAATATCTATAAGCCTTCATCTACTTCAACATTTCTCTCTAATGTCGCATTGAAAAAGTGTTCACAGCTGATATTAATGATTAGGGATTCTAGTATTATTTTGTTATAACTGTGGAAATATCTAATGCAAAATACGATTTAAATTTAACAAAAATAAATTTGTAGAAAATAGCCAAAGGCTGAACCCAAAATGCAAATTACTATTCGGAGATACTAAAATTAAACATGTACAGAAAAGTAAATATCTGAGAAGTGTTGTAACAGAGGACAGAACGTACAACACAGATCCAAAGACGTATTGCAATGGCCAAAGATGCATTCCAAAATATAAGCACAAACAGAAACATTCATTTGAAACAAAGAAAAAAGTACGGGACTGTTACGTGAGATATGTTCTCCTGTATGGCAGCGAATGCTGGACAATCTCAAAGATGAAGAAGAGAATTGAAGTAACAGAAATATGGTTCTACAGAAAGATATTGAAGATGCCATAGATCGAAGATGTGAGCAACAACCAAGTTTTGGAGAAAATGGAAACTTATATTTAATATCAGGAACAGCCATTTATATCTTCTGGGTCATGTAATGAGAAAGGATGGCTTAGAGAATCTGATATTCACAGGACAGATTGAGGGAAAGAGTGACAGAGGAAAGCAACGTGTAATATATTTTATGAGCTTGAGCAAATAGATGGTAAAACAAGGTTTGGGAGAAATAACAAAAAGACAAAAGCTACAAAGGATAGGAAGATGTGGAGGGCCATGATTATTTACACCGTGAAGGGACACGTCGAATAAAAGAAGAACAAATATATGAAGCATTTCTTTGGCCGGATTTTATTGCAGTCTATTTTCATTTATTTTTCTTTTTTTTTGCAGAAACACTAACTGAAGCCCAGACAAATAATTCTACCGTCGTTTCCTATCCTCGGCGACACACAACAGGTATGTAACTTACGTTATTCTTTTTTGGGTTATAATATTTAGATCAGTGCATATCAAACGTCTCTATAACCTTCTCTAATACTTACATTATTCGAACTGGAATATAGGTTTCACTTACTACATTCCTTCTTTCTCATAAAAACACCCAAGATTAACCAGCATACAGAATCTCATGTCATTGTCTCGTGCACGCGAGATAACTTTCAAACGAGACCGGAAAACCTATTCATGTATTTTCTATCAGAAGATCGTCCCTATGTTGACCTTCAGGAGAGGCGACCTTAAAGCGCAATGTAAGGCCGACTTTCTGATAAAAATAGACGATATTTTTCGTTCTCTCCAGAATATTTGTCTGGAGAACACGAGACTTTGGCACTAAGTTTCATGTAGCTGCATTCTCATTCATGTTTACCAAGTTTAACTTTATAAGGCACAAGGCCAAGTAAGAATAAGAAGATTCTCCAAATCTATCAATTGCATAAGCATTAAAATATTGGCTTTATTCGATCTCGAATACCAACCGCTAGCATTCATAATAGATAGGTTATGACCTCGTACACATGGCAAGTTCTGTCTCTTCGAAGGAAAAGAAAATTATTAATCAACAAAAAAATACACCCTTGTCCTAGTATAAGCTTAACGCAAAAAGCCGAATGGTATATTGACTGAAAATATTTGAAATTTGAAAGTCAGGTACTATTCGAGTAAGGCACAGATTCATAATTTTTTTTTTTATCATTCCACCCCAATCAAGGCAACAACATCTCTAGCACTCCGGGGGTGGGGTTACTAAGTGTGAAAGAATAAAAAAAATATTAACAACAATAGCGATAACAATAAAAGAAGAAAAATGAGGACGACAGATGGTAATTTACGTTTTTGAAGATCAAATGAAAGCAAGAAGCGGGAAGAAATTTCCACACAATTGAAGTGCAAGAAAGGAAGCTGTTAACATAGATCTTACGCTTACATTTAGCTATTTCACCGGTAAAATGATAAGATCTTGGCGCCAGTCTAGTCCTGCGCTTAAATTCATAAAGTTCAGGTACCGTAGAGCAGAGTTCTTCAGAACAATTACCATGAAACTATTTATAGAAAAGGCACAGGGTACATTATTACAGCAGTGGGAAAGTAACTGAAGGCGTGACCCCAGGTCAGGACCAGTTACATTGTAGGTTCTTCTTTGGCTTTTATCAAGTATCTCCAAGCACCAGATTATATGTATCAGCAATATCCAAAGCAATGACGAATGACAGACTTGTAAATATGAAGGAAAGAATTCTGGCAAGAAAAAAATTGTCTATCACGACGCAATGGACCAACTTTCCAAGCAGCAGACCTAACAACTGTCTTAAATTCAGAAATGTAGACAATGTTAGTTTTTCCTTTATTATTTCTCTTAATATTTTGTGGGTATTATATCCACAAATAATAGGCCACGATACAACCCAAAGTTTACAGAGGGTTAATGTGTGTACCCAAAGTAACTGACTTACAGCTTTTGTAAAGAAATAAAGCCAGATGTCTCTACTATTTAAATATATGTACTATCCAAATAGAAAATGTAAAAGAAGTGTCTTCAGAAATTGTACATCTGCGGACTTAGTAGTAGTAGTCATTCGTTCTTTCGTAAGCTCATATCACTGATGGCGCTTGTGCGGAAGGGAGTATTGTTTTTTTTTTCTTCTGTTGCCTGAGGTGGAAAAGAAAAACGCATGGGCCCTTGATTTAGACGCTTATATAGCCAGTGTATCGTTACCATGGACAGTTACCCATTCAACATCCTCGTTTTATTATATGCTTGATTAATCTTATTTTTCAATTGTCTATTACATTTACAGTATGTTCAGCTCTGTTTTAAAATGTAAGCAAGCCATCTGACACAAACGTAAAATAATGTATTTCGAATATTTCTTAAATGAAATAAAAAAAAAATAAGGTCTCAAGCAATAATTGTTTTTATTTATGGAGGGTTACTTAATCGGATGAAAATGGCTTGTATAATCTTTAACAGACTTCTTTATAAATAGATTAACAAAGTATTATTGTGTTATTAGGTAGCTCCATTTAAATATGTTTTCTCGGAAATGGCTAAGTATTTTAATATATGTCAAGCTGCATTGGTTTTTGTTTTAAAAAATGAAAATATCTTTCAAAATATAATTTAATTCCAGTTCGAATATCTACTTCATAAAATACATATTATTTCCTTTTCTCAACCTACACGCCGATGTTGACTCATGTCAGTCGAAAGCTGGGACAAGTCAACGTGAATTTTAGCCAACTCATCTACACAAAACAATCACATTTGGGAAAGGATACTCTTACTTAAAAAAAATGATTAAATATAATAGCCAAAATGCCTGCTGCTTTATTAAACAATATATGTTTAAATATAACTGTGTACATTTCTCGCTCTCACTCTCTCTGTCTGTCTCCCTCCTATCACTCTCTCTCTCTCTACACACACACACACACACACGCGCGCGCGCGCACACACACACACACACACACACACACACACACACACACACAGGGTGCGATGGATAAATTGTCGTCTAAATTATGCAAAAATTAAAATAACACTGACATTTCATTTTAAGTTATATTTACCAAAATTATACAAAATTTCCTGAAATACTACCGAGGAAATCTATTCAATAAAATCGCCATTGGCTTAAAACATGGCCTCCAGAATGCTTTGGAATATCCTGCAACTATTCTGGGCAGTCTCATTGATTAAGTTGTTGATAGCTGCCATAATCCTTGCCTTTAGTTCATCTTTGGTGTGACGACGAGTTTTGTTGTTCTCTCGACAACTGTGCCAAACACATAATTATCAAGGGGATTGCAGTCTGGGGTGTTAGGTGGCGAGATATAGGGGGTGAAATGGTCGCAGAAATTGTCTGACAGCCACGACTGGGTTCTCCAGTTTGTGTGGCATCGTGCAGGATCCTGTTACCAGATATAGGGTCTTTCAGCAGTCATCCACTTAGCTCAGCTAACCCTACCTCCTCAAAGCACTTGACATAGGTCTTCGTGTTGAATCTGAGGCCATGTAGGAAGATGAATGGAGGCATAACGTCGGCATCACTAGTGATCACTGGAAATACCATGTTGACTGGATATATCATACAACTCTTTCCGAATCCACTGCACTGTCCTTAGATTGACACCTAAACACTCTGAAATGTTAGTATTAGAGCTTCCAGCCTGAATGCCAAGCAGTTCGGCATACCGTTTCCAAATTTCTAGTAGAGTGAACTGCATTATGGTGTTCTTTTTCTTTTTTTCTGGGACTACCATTACTGTGCGCAGGTATGCAGAAAATAGAAAAGAACACGTTGGGTGCATAATCCGGAGTTTCTTAGTATTTTTGTTTTTATTTTTGAGAAGACAGTACTCCATACAGAAGTAGAGCTTATATTATAATATTTTTTTGTTTAAAAATATGATTCCTTCGCTACACAAGAGTTCTCATGTTTCAAAAATGAGAGCCGAAACCATCCAAATAATTATTAAAATTAAGTTGAATTGAGGTGTTTAGTCCCGTTTCATCTTCAAGCGAAATTTTAGGAATAAGCTATCTCTTGGTTTACGTGTGTTTTTAGGCATAGTCCGTTATAACATTCGTTATTGTAGGCTAGTTTTCTTCGTTAAGTGGTCAGAGAGTTAATTCTTATCTATAGATTTATCATCTTCTGAGAGGTTTAGCTAAGGTTGGGTAGGGTATCTATTTCATGGGTAATGTTGGCAGTCATCCTCTAGTTCGTTCCCAGTGCGGGATATTTTTATGGCGCGCCTACAAGTCGTTATGTGTCGGGAGGATTGTGTTTTATTATTGTCTATCTGATTATCTATTTATTTATTTGTTTATTTAAGTGGGTATTTTATATACGAACCATATTGCACTGAATTTCAATTTGTTTTTTGACAACTACAGAAAGGGTTTTTCCTATTTAATGATTTGGCTAAGCTTTTAAGACTTTTATTAAACTATGGGATTTTTTTTGGATTTTTTTTATGCTAATTATTTAATGCGAAGATTTTTGATGTCGGCAAAAAACGAGGAGTTAACGGTTTTTTGCCGACATCAACAAATCTTCGCATTAAATAATTAGTATAAAAAAATATAATATTATAAAAAATTATAAAATATATATATATATATATATATATATATATATATATATATATATATATATATATATATATATATTTATATGTTTTAAAAAGGAACACTGACGTTAAAATCAAGACCCGAAATATATTCAGACTTACGTGATACAATAGATTTGAGGCCTATAACTCCATTTTAATTATTGTGAATAGAAATGGAATACCTAACTACATAAAACTGACAGATGTCTACGTGAGAAATATATCATTTGTAATATTGTCAGTCAATAATCAGCTTTTCATCTCATCTGAAGGAATAGGAGTTGTGGTGGCAGTATGAATGTCAACACGTGGCTTTGTATAAATGATATATGGCAACCACCCTGTCTAGCTTGAAAAGAAATCTGTGACCAAAAAGAAAAAAAAAATATGACCATAAAGTGAAACTGATAGAAAAGAAGTCTTGATGGGATTCATCAGCAAGCAAAAAATAGAATAAAATAAGACAATAAAAGAGAGAATCTGGGGAACAAACATCAAACTCATTCATGTACATTTTTATATATCATGATTCGGCTTTTGTCACATCTATGTAGAATGTGGAATACGAATGGTTCGTGTGTAAATAAATAATGTGCGTGTGTAAGTGTCTGTGATGAAGACTGTTGTATCTCGTTTTTTCGAGATAACACAGTAAAATAAATAAGAAAGACAAACTCGTAGGTAAGTAATGAAATAGAAGGTTTACCACACGAAGTTACTTAGCAATTGGACTAATGTTAAATCTACTTAACTCCGCTTATTTACATAAACGGAGAGCCCGTTCATTTATGACCTATATGACAAAGACATTTATAAATCTTTGAAATAAGGCTGTAAAATGTACTGGTTGAATCTTGATTACGTGAGGTGCGAAATCTCAGTTTTTAACGTATGGCTCCAGCTAAGAGGAATCATCAGTTATGGAGGCTGGCGATTCATAAAAGCTGGACATAAGATTTTGGGATACTCAACAAGGCTTGAAGTCAATATTTTTTATCAAGTTTTTTTAAAACTCATACTGTGTATTTTTTTTATTTTTTATTTTTTTTGTTTATTTTATTTTATTTTTTATCAAGTTTTTTTAAAACTCATACTCTCTATAATTTTAACCAGGATCCTCTTTATAAGCCAAAATGTTATCACAGATTAAGCCTATTCTTAACGTTTATAAAGTAACGCGTTCGAGTTCTCGGCTGCGTTAAAGACGCTTAATTCTGCCATCCAATGAAATAACCGCTTCATTTACATAACACAGAAAAAATATAGTCCGCTGTGATAACATAAGTGGTGCCGAAGAGAAGGTTATTAAATTAAATATTCAACCAAATCGAATTCAATAAAATAGACGAATGTTATTATATAATTATTTTTTAATTTCCTACACGTCGATTTTGATAAGTACAGCTCCACAATTGTCACTTTCTAGAATCGACAGAGTTCAAAATCTTTTATACGGACTTGTAGCCGATGAATTATTTCCCACCGAACAAACACTCTTCCATAAGATGTCTACCTATTCTTAATGGTGCTCAATCGCTATTTCCACAGAAAATGTTCTGAGGACATACATTCTCTATTTCCATCAGAAAGGTGACAGGTAAGTCTACGGGATAGCGTGTTTGTAGTGAGACCAATATATATAGCGGGTTTATTATTAGCATCAGGGATACAATCTCTGAATAGGAATGCAAATTGGTACACTACATTGTTTTTTGTAGAGGATTTAATAGGTAGCAATGTTAAACTCATTAATACTAATAAACAAGTTAAGCTCATCATATATTATAAAAAAAAAATTAATAAAATTGACCTCATAGTCTCTAATAAACTTACAACCATACAACTAAATCTTCTACAAAAAATGTAGTATACAGTTTACATGCCCGTTCAGAGATTCTGATGCTAATAATAACCCCGCTACATATATTGGTTTTACAACAAACACGCTATCCCGTAGACTTACCTGTCATCTTTCTGATCTTAATTCTATTAAGCAACATTTCTTAGAAAAA